>JAVQJG010265219.1:0-14900 GCA_036024015.1 Craterocephalus amniculus
ACTGGCGACCTGTCCAGGGTGTACCCCGCCTCTCGCCCGTTGACAGCTGGGATAGGCTCCAGCACACCCGCGACCCAATTGGATTAAGCGGTTCAGAAAATGGATGGATGGATGGATAATGTACTTCTTTGTTTTAAAACAAAGAGAAAATGTGGACTTTTCATTACCTAAAGGTTGTTTAGAGATCAGCAGAGAAACTTTTCTGAACAAGTTTTTTGATTGAGTATTAAATTAAACAGCTCGCAAGACTGAGAAAGGACAGGAGTGTGCTGCTTCTGATGGAGAGTGAAAGAAAGGAGGAGACAGAAGAGAGGGAAATCAGAAATCCCTTCAAACCAAAAGTCACAAATCTGAATGATTAAAAAAATACATCAGGAACTTGAGAAGGGTACTTAAAACAACACAACACAAAGAAATGAATGTACAAAAGGGAAAGGAACCTTGTATACAAAAGCATGCATTCACTTTACCTTTTGTACCATCTTTATTCACAAATCCTTAAACAATTACAGTGAAGAATTCATGAAAAACGGCTGATCTCAGATTTGGGCCTCAGGTTGCGTTTATATAAAATTAGCTTTTATGGTCACGTGTTTCAAGGTTCACATCTGTTATAATGTAGTAAACAGGCCTGTAGACCTTCTGCGATCACTAACTGTTGACAACAGTTATTAATTTCCAGGAGATACATATTATAAAGCTCAACATCCATCATACCTGATGTCCTTTGGGGTCACAGCCTACATAGTTTGGTATTAGATAGAAACAGTGACATGGCTGATAGACATGAGCTTTCAACACATTTAAAACAATCTGATCTCTTGTAAGTCAAAGCAGAAATCAGGAGCAAAACCGTGAAACATTTTTCTTAGCAATACTTAGTTTATATTCTAAAGTTAAATTAGATTCCTGCTTCCTAATATGAACACGCGTGTGTGTAAAAGCAGAAACGTCTGATGCGCTTGTGTCAACAAACTTCCAGTAACTCTCCAAATCTCAGCTGACACCATCCAGAGAAATTATTTTGTTCTTGTGGTTTTACAGAATTACACACTGCGTCTTTCAGGGATTTGGGGGTTTCATGCCTACTATTCATCAGCCCATAATGGCTGTTTGACTCGTGTGCTATGGGACTCAAAAGATTCCAAGTTAATCCCTTGATTAAAGGCAAACTGTCCGTCCTGCAGATATGTTTCTTTTTCTTTTTTCATGAGTGTTCCTGTATACAGTAGAAACTAAGCTTTAACCCATTAGGCACCTGAGTTTCTAAACTATTAAAGGTATCCAGCAAATGAGAAAGAAACTCTCCTCGGAAGCTTCAGAGTTTTCATCTCCTACATGTGTTGCTCAAGATATGTTATTATTATTGTGATTTCTAACAAAAGCATCACTTTCACTGTTACTAGAAAACCAGTTGGCATCCTCATTATTGGCACCCCATTCAGCCAAGAAATAGTCATCTTTTGGTTCCTAGAACCAAGACAGTTTTCACAGGATGTTATTCATGGTAAATCCTCCAAATAGTATTTCAAAAGGCAGAATAATTTGAGCTTCAAGGTAAACATTGATAAGTTTTCTCCATTCTGTTGCAAAAGGGTCTTAACCTGATCACAGTTACGCTTTTTTAAAACTACAATTTGGCCCTGAAATTTCGATAAGTGTACAAAGTTTTTCTTTAAATTATAATTACAGAGTTGTGTTGTTGTGCATCTTGAAGATTGAAAGCTCTTTGCATGAAGCTGAATTTAAGCAACGACAGTTAAATCTAGCTGGCGATAATCGTGGCCCAATGAGGCCTATGAATAGGTCCAAGGTTGAAACCACATCTGTTCAGCTGTGAGAACTGGAAATCTGGAATTCACTTCACAGGAAGGTAATTTGCCAATCCTGGTAAAATCTGGGCTAACTGTGAATCTTAAATCAACTTCTACAAATAGGCCAAGACACGACACATTTCCTTTTCTGTTAGTTTAAATCAGGATTGTCCACTTTCAGTCTTTGAGGGCCTGCCAGGTTTTAGGCATCTCTTGTCTGCACTTGGCTGACTTACAGTAAACATGCAGCATTAAGTTTGTAGTTTATGTGGCACCATTATGCATGCACTAGTGTTGTTAAAAGGATGTTTTTAAAACTTTTTGCAAATGAATAAAATTTGTTGCTGACTACACGGAAGAATAAATGTACTGCAACACGATAACATAAAACAATTATAATCTGCTATTAATGTAAGTTGATTTTTTTCCAGCTTTCTGATTGGCCAATATGGCTGCATGGCTCATTTGATTTTGCATGATCCAATGATTCAGTCATGGCAGAGATGTTTCGCTTATTCTTGACAGGTCATAGCAAAGCCAGCAGTTTATGTAAAAACCTCTCAACACATTCAGTAAATGCTAATCTAATTCAGATAACATAATTTTTGTAAAATGGCATCAGGAAGCTCATGTTTGTGTTGCTTATGTAGCTGCTAACATTAAGCATCCATGTATTACAGTGACCAACCTGGAAGGTAAACGTAGATAGATGTAAGGTGGATGTAGTGATTCCTGAGGACTGGATTCAGACAACACAGGTAAATCTCTACGTGATGTGAGAACCTTAAAATCGATCCTGAAACCAACAGGAATCCAATGCAGTGATTTTAAAACCGGTGTAATATGCCTCCTCCCTCTGGTCCTTGTCAGCACTCGTGTGGCTGAGTTTTGCAGTAATTGCAGGGTTGACATGACCAGAGGGCAAGGCGTTTCAACAGTCCAACCGACAGGAAATAAAACCATGCATCAACACCTGCGTATTAGCTTAAGAGAGATTTTACAATCACAACATAATAAAATCCTCATTCATGAGTTTATTTTTTTTTTATGTTTTCCAGTTGAGGATCTGTTTTGTTGGAGCTTTGCCAAATCTGTGGCCTAACAGTAATGGGTGTTGTATGTAGAAGCTGAAAGCTCGGGGCGAACTTGTCATTTGTGTCAGTAATGTGGCCTGAATTGACACGTAAAGAAGGGAAAAAAACCTGCTACGCCCTGAAAGGGAACACCTTTGTACTTGTATATGAGTTATTTATAGCTTATTCTGTTGGCACGTTAGAATTGTAATTAGCTGCAGTTATTTTTCTCAATCTAAAAAAATGACTCATGCGCTGAGAGAAGATGAAAGTAAAACACAAACCTCACTGCAAACGAGATTACTGCCAAAAAAACGAGCTCGCAGGTCAAATGGTGTTTCCTGAATTGTCATGTGCAGTTTTAATTTACTTAGTCGCATCTGCACGCATGACACTGATAATGTGGAGTTAAGAGTTAGAAGCTTTTCATGTGACTTTTGCTGGAAAAACAAGTATTACTGACCTGCATTTGGAAGCTGTCTCTACTGTAAACAACCTGACAGAGTTAACGTGTGAGTTTTAACCAGAGCAGGTAAGTATGAGATTAGTTCTTGGTGAGTTTTGCAGAGCTTAAATGTGAGCATGATGCACTACCTATGTTTTCCAAAGCTTTTAAGCTCAAAGGTACATTTTACAGTTTCTATTATTTTTAGCAGGGCTGAGCAGTTAACCAACTGCCAGTTTATCTTGTCCTGTGAACATGCAAAAGTCAATACCTCCTGTACTTTAAAGAGCCCAGTTTAATTCTGCAAAGATTTAAATAGATATTGTTTTGATTTTTTCATAATGTTGTCTTAAACTAAACCAGTTGTCCTAATTAACCAGATTTTAATGAGAGTTTTACTGCAGGGAAGACAAGAAAAGTCCCTGTCGGATTTGATGTTGAAGCCAGTCATAGGACTATACCAAGGAAAGAGCTTAATTTGACTTCCATCCCAACAAGTGATGTTAAAAAAGTAGCTTCACGTTAGATATTCTGGGTGGGTCAAGGCATAAAGAATGATATTTTATAGACTTTTTTGTTTGCTTGTTTTATTTATTGTTCATGTTGATTGTAGTGTAATGGACCATAACTGATCCATGACTCAGATCTTCCATTCTGACTCAGGAGTTACATAAACTGTGGATTTATTGGGTAATTTAACTCTCATGGTGTTAGGGTAACTGAAAAATCTACTTAGGATAAAGTGGCACTACATATGAGATATATATTATGTATGCATTTGGTTTTACAGTGACAACCAGTTGCCTATCTGGAAGAAAGTGTAGCTTTCCACTCTGTGTAATGAAATTACACAGAGCCATTCAGGGTTAGATTAATTGTCACCTTTGTCTGTGTAGACACAGGCATCCATCTATTTGTTTTCACCTAATCCAGTTCACTGTTGCAGGGAGGCTGGAGCGTATCCCAGTTGCTATCAGGTGAGAAGCAGGGTACATCCTGGTGGGCTCACTACAGTCCATCATAAAGACAAATAACCACCTACAGCCAGGTTCAGCTCAGAATCACCATTTAACCTGCCATGCAACTGTGGTAGAAAGCTGGGAAAGCCAAATTCCATGCAGAAGGTATCCATTATGAGCACATTAGGGCTTAACATTTCACTCTTCTTGTACCTGCAAAATCTCTCAGTGTTGTAAAAATATGAGGACAGGACTTCTATAGTTCTGGTTAATTCCTGTAGTTCCTCCATGTGCATAACTTCTAACCAACTTAAATTCATTAACATTCCAGAAATACTCAATTAGTCTAACCTTTTCCTAACGTTTTGGCCACTTTTGACTAGGTTTGGACTTTTTGAACAAAGTTTTCTGCAGAGCTGGATAACCACTAACGTCCAGTAAAGGCTTTATTGAGTGACAGAGGCAAGCAACAAATTCAGCTAGCCGATGGTATTCTTTTGATCATATTTCAGTAATCATTATTACAAATTGAAAATATGGCATCAAAGCACAACCATTGTCATTAATCTATATTTACGATGTTTGTCAGCCAATGTTGTGGTTTCACTTCAGGATTTCAGCAAAGCAGAGTAATTTCTTAGAAATCCCTTGAGGGCGATTGCTGGTTGACATTACTGAACCAAGTTCTCCTCACTATTTTATGATCTGTTGCTTGGAGCACTGCGCCTACTTTTTGGCCTCCACAAGGTCTGTTTGAATACTTTTGGAGCCACAATAAATGGTTTTAAAGATGTATAAATGTTAGTATATGGGGGCCCTGCTAAAGAACAAATGAAGATGTCACTTAGTAAACATCCAGAAAGTTTCAGCATCGCCCAAAAACACTTTCAAAATAGAGAATAATAACCCATTGAAATGCTGCATCAAATCATACTATTTTATGAGAATATTATCGCTGCAAGAGCCAACTCTGGTGAATTAGAGCAGAACAAAATAAAAGAGGTTTGTAGTCCAGACAGTTCAGACGAAGTCTCCAAATAGTATTTTGGTACAGTTTGTCCTCTGATTGGGGCTTTCAGAAGGTTAACAAAAAAAACTGCATCTAAATGAGAGTTTCCCTTTCTGTCATAAAAACACTAAATGTAAGTGCAGAGAGAAGGACAGAAGCAAATAGATGTAAAAGGCAGAAAAACCTCAACATGAGGAGTATTTTCTGAGTGTTCTGGAGGATAAAAACATGAATCCTGCACATGATACTGAAATGTTGTCTTTTTCACATATCTTTGGTGCTTTTCCATGACTGTATAGTATTAGTGTGCGTATCGTCACGTTCATTCAAAGCGCTTTTACATCACATGCTATTTTCACCCTTCAGCCACTCATCTAAATCACATTCATACCACAGTCAACACATCAGCAATTTTCATGGGGTTCAGTGTCTTGCCCAAGGACATGTCAGCATATAATGTTTGAAAACCAGGATTCAAACCACTGACCTTCCATTCATTAGATGACTGCTGTTCTTTCTGAGCTCCAGCTGCAGTGAACAGAGACCTACGTTTGTAAGTTTCTCCGACCAAAGTTCAAAATTCTTTTTTTAAAAATCTTCTAGTTTCATTGTAAGACAAGCAAACAGCAAAATTAGGAAGCACTCTACAGATCATAAAAACAACAGTATTAAAGCAAACATAAGATCACAATAAAAGCCACAATATAAAAAAGTCTAAAATGAAAATCAGTAAATCAGTACCCATCAACTTCAAAGTGGTAAAGTGTGCAAAAGGGCAGCATCAGTGGTTGATATGCTGCCAGTTCACTTGTTCGATACAGATTGGAGTTTTTTTCACATTCACACCTTCCAAAAGAAGCAAATTATCAATTTGAATCAGAAGGTTGGTGTAAATCCACCCTGAGAGTAAGTTTACATAAAAAAAACACCAGGATTTGTCTTAAAACATATTTCATTGAAGAGAGCTTTGCCCACATTTTCCACGTTATACCTGCCTTGTGTGTTTTTATTTGATTTTATGGACATATATGGTACATAATGTTGTGATATAAGATGTGATTTGCCAAAAGAAAGTGTGAATGCATAATGACAATGAAGACTTCTTGAGATAAAATACAAGTTCAGTAAATTCTAAACATTCAAAAGTAAAACTTGGGGGTTCCTTGTGCCTATAAGAATAATCCCAAACTCTGTATGAAGCACCAGTATCTGACCGGTTAGACGTGAGATAGCTGATTAAAGCATTTCTTGAGATTTGATTGGAAGCCTGCTTTGGTGACGACTTAACTAACTTGAGACTTGATTTAGACTCGAAAATTAGCTGCGGCGAAGTGCCCGTCGCACACTGCGTCTTTATCAGTCTGCCCCTGTTTGTGTGCGCGTTCTCTTTGTTGCATTTGTTCGTTCCCTCGTCTCCCTTTCCCGGACACAAAGAGAGGGCTTCAGCAGCCGAGTACCAGGCAGCGCTGACCTCTCACTTTCTACCTCTGTGTCATACACACATGCACATGCAGACGCTTTCTAACCAGACAGTGCCATTCTCTCATCTATGATAAAAGGGCCTTTATGCTCCAAGAATTTTCAGTGATAAAAAAAAACTACACACACAGACACATGTTGTGTGTTGATCTCTTCAGAAGACATTACATGGTCTGGCTTTGAATTTAATCCAACCTCATCTATCATTTTTAACAAGTCCTAGTCCTATTATTGTTTTTGAACACACACATGCACCCAAACTGTCTCTACATGTACTGTAAGCCACTTCAAAGTTAACAGGGTGAAATTGTGCGAACACATTTCTGATGGTAGCTGACAACAGCAAGTGTACATTAACCCAGCAAAACAACATCCACAATCATGGCTGCATTCATGTATAAACACACATATCCATGTAGTAGGGCACTCTGGGATGAGGGTGTGACAGATCAAAGCGATAGTTCGTGTTACCGACAGATGAACAGGTGTGCATGTGCTTTCATGTTCCACCTGCCTGGAATGAATGTATGTGTGTGTGTTTTTTTCTTTAATCTTCTCCAAAGTCTTTCAGGGAACCAAACAGTAGCTCATTGCTTGGAAGCTGCTTTTAATGAAACTTTGTGATTATGTTGTTTCATACGATCACACAGACATGCTGTGTATTACATTTGTGGGTTTAGCCTTAAATAGAAATACCACACTCAGTAACTAAATATGAAAAATGTGAAAACTTTCTTCTTAAACTTGTCAGCGTGGCAAAAGAGCTCATTTTTGACCCAGTAATGGTACTTATTCAGAGCTTAAGACTGAATTAATTAAAATAAACATAACTCCTCAAAGATAATGGAGGGAGTAACCAGTCCTGCCAATCACAAGATGTGTTTCCAAGAGTGTGCACAGCAAATTGCAGAGAGCAAAATGATTTGATTTCCAAAATGTTTCCCATGAAGAAAGAAACTAAGAACTGAAAGCACTGTTGTATTTCTGCCAAACCTGTAAGAAGCGCCATAGCGTTGCCACAGAAAAACACCGAAAACAGAGAATACAGTAAAACATGGAGTATGCTCATAACCTAAGCAAACAGGCATGTACACAACCATGTAATCCGGCATTGTTGTGGTTGTTAGCGAGGTTTGTGCATGTGGGATAAAGAAGAGTTGGAGCAATGTTGTCACTGGTTCAAAGAGATGTAAACACCTTGCTATAAATAACTTTTAAGATACACTGGAACTTGTCCCCATTCCCCTAAAAACAAATCATTCCTGTCATGCCTTACAGGATGGAAGGGGACACAGTTACCAGTTCGATTTTTGGGATTCTTGTTTCATCCATTTAGAAGTTACAATTTTTACAAAAAGGAAAAAAAGTAACATTAGTGATTCAAAATATTTCAAATGTGTTTACTTTGTAGCTAAAAACAAAACAAAGGTATTATTTTAATGTGCTACTGTGTAGGATATTGTGTTATCTGGTGGTGAAGTTGTAGACTGCATCCAAATTAATACCCACCTTCTCACTCCTGACTGCCAAGCATTAAAACTACAGAGGCTATGGTTACATTATGTTTTTTTTATTCTTTACTTATAAATTAATTATTCCAAATTAAATCATTCAGAATTTGAATCAACTCAAATTAAAATTCTCCTTTAAGTTTACATGGAAGTATTAATTCTGATTTAATGTTTACATGGAAAACATTTTCTTAATTACACTTTAGATCTGGGGGTTTGGAGGGTTATGATTTGACAGGATTGTGATAGAAGTGATGTACTTAAGTCTACCAGAAGTAAACAAACTCTCCTTCCTTTTCTATTCGACCTCATCATGGAAAAACACCCATGGGAGAAGCATTTTCACTTAATCACTTAAAGAGGGGATGGGCATGTGCAGAACCACAGGAATTAACTTAAAGCCTAATGAAAGTATACATGATAGAGGAATTATTTGATTCAGAATTAAAAGTGGAGCATACCAACCAAAGTTTGATTTGCAATTATAGTTTTCTTTCAGAATTAAGTATTTACACTTTTCATCTCTTTCAATTGAAATTAACTTTAATTCCAAAGGAAAGAAGAATTAAAACTGATGTAAACATGGTCAATCTATGTCTAAACATATAAATGGCCAATTCCAGACACAATGTCAAGTTTGTCCGTTCTGGCATACTGTTGAAATGTGGACTGGGAGGAGTAGTAATGGCTATCATATCATATGTTTAGAAGGCTCCTTCAAAACTGATAAAAACAAAACTTCTTTCCTCATTTATTGCTCTTTTTATTTTTTGTTCTTTTTTTCTAGACAATAAAAGACAAATGGAGACATTGTTTTGATAAATGTTATTCTGATAAAAGTCCATAAGGTTACAACCTGGATTTTAAATCAACCATTAACCGTATTGGTTGTATTGAATTGTTTTAATTATCCTTTTGATTGAGTTGACTTAGTTTTAGTTTTTTTCATTTGTTAATTAGATTATTAGACTCTAAAAGCATTTATATGTACTCATAGATACTTAATTTCTTCATATTTGTGAATTTGAATGCAATTTAAAGTGTCTTATGAACAAAAGAGTTTTGATCAAATAGATAAATGAATAAATAAATAAACAATACTTTATTAATCCCAGAGGGAAATTGCAATGTTGTTGCATAGGAAGCACGAAATAAAATTTTCCTTCATATTGAATTCTGTACTTTTTCAGTAGAAATGTCGTGGTATACTTGACACAACTGTGAGGGCAGCAGCTGTGCTGATGTCAAGTTGTGTCTGAGAGCCCAACAGAGGCACAGTGCATTGTGTGAGAGGGGCTGTATTTCTTTTTGACAATCTTCCCACCTACTTCTTTTTACCATTCATCATCTTCATTAATTTTGCCCCCAAAACTTAACAGCCATTGTTTCTTTAAAAAGGAAAATGACAAAAGCATTGAACAAGAGCTTATACCTCAACAAGCCGAGACTTTAACGTTTCAAAGTGGTTCAGTACAGCTTTGTAACTTCCTCTGCCCTGATTTCTGACTGCATCCATTGTGTTGCTTTGATGACGACTAGATGCTCCACTGTAGGGAAATTGTCCATTTCCAAAGGTGTTCTAAATAAAATCTGAATGATGCGAGCACAGCAGGAGGTTATGATAGACCAGGCTAACAAAAGACCCAGTGTGAGACTGTACGAATCACACATGTTGGATAAAGACTTTGATTTTCCAGCTGCACGTGTGATGAAATGATCTTTCTTTTAATCCTAATTTCTGTTCTTCCAACATCAAATAAAAACTGACCTATTTTTGCAAATACTCTCATCACTGTGTAACTTTTATTCTCCCCTTTCAAAGGAAAAAAAAGTTGTAAAACAGAACTTCAGGATGCCAGTTACAGCGAGCATCTTTTTGTCGTGCATTTACCATTTTTGTGCTTTTCTTCTTTCTTCTTACACTTAACTAAGCCCGGGAGGGATTTCTAGTTGGTTGACACAAACTTAGTTATTATAAGTAGTTAACTTTCGTCCCTCAGGCGAGCAATTACTTTTAAAAAACTTTAAAAACAATCTAGAAACATAGCTTCACAAAGTCACTTCTAAACATACTAGATCAAAGAACTTAATTATCTGCTGCAGTTGTTCCGTATGTGTAATCACTCTCCATTTCCAATCTTCTGTTCTCTCCCCACCCCAGCAAGGCATCCCTTTGCTTTCATACAGTTACAGTTCAGGAACAAGCCACCATGTCATATTTATTTTAGTCCTCAGCCTGCAGGAAAAAAGAGCTCATTCGCGTTAATTGCCTCTAATTTGACCTTTTAGAACGGTGAATGAGAACATGCAGATAACGTTTGCATGGGAGGAACAGAATAATGGGTTTCTAACAGGTCTGAGAGAAGACTTACACAAAAATGAGGGGAAATTTAGAGGATTTCTACAAAAATCAGGTGCAGTTTGTCAAACCAGGCTTGCATAAAGACTGAGAGTGGACTCTTTAGTGTCACTAGCTGGTAGGAAATTGTACTGCACTAAAACTGCAGAACATGCCACCAAATGTGTTAATTACTCTAAATAACACAGAAGTCTCACAGAAATTTACCTTTCAGCTACACAGTAGAGCCAACATGGAGGCTGAGATCAGAATTTGATGTGCCCTGGAAGCTTTTGCCCCACAAAAGCGCAGAAAGAATGCGAGTTTTACGGAGGCACAGAGTCAGTTGCAGTTTCACTGTGAAGGGAAGTGACAGGTTCACTGTTGCAACATGAGCTCTTTTAACAGAAGCACTCACACACTCAAAACTGTAGATTCGCTTGTCATAATTCAAAAGAGTTCGGGTTTAAGTGTTGCTGTTAAAGAAAAAGGCATTCATCGCCTTTGGTTGCTTTGTAAATTCTACACGAGTGTTCTCGATAGGCGCGTTTGAGGTTGCAGCATGAGGAAGCTGGACGCTGTGTGTACAAAGCTGATTGGTTTCATGCAAGCGGTCAGGTAGCAAATGAGGGCATCTATGCATGTGACAAAGGCTCTTTTAATTTGCAAGAAGGTCGCTGCAACAGCTGCTCAAATACGACAAAAATATCCCAAACAGTCAAATAGGGTCTGAAACCGCTGCAAGTCAGAAAGTAAGAGTGAAAAGGAAGGCTGAAAATAAAGAGATGACACTGCAACTTACACAGAGAAGTGCCTCTGTGTGTATGTGAGGGAAAAGACACACACATACATGCACATAAAAGCTAAATTCAAAGATCAGAGCTCTGTATCGACGCCAACCTGTCAATACTGGTCAGCTGAGGGTTATTTTCACTGACATAAATAAGTGAGGTCATGCGAATATGTGACAGTTCACCTGCAGAAATGAAGGGGCCTGATAGGAAAATGTAACATGCACTGACAGATTGTTTTGAGAGGGGAATTAGGACAATAGCACAACCTTTAGCATAAATCAGTGATGTTAAAAGGGACTTACAAAAAAAAGTTTAGTTTGACATGTAAATCCATCCATGTGGAATGATTGACAGCAGCTGGGGGGCAGAAGAAGAATTTGCAGGGTTATTTGTTTGATATGGGACGTGGGACAGCACCAGCTTACATGCACACAGAAACAAGCACATACATGTACTGCCATGTCAGCAGCCTTCCTTTGCATATTTCCCCTTGAAATATTCTTAGTTCGGCTTCACTCTTATGCTTCCTCTTTTGCTTGCTTGTGTGGAGTTTGTTAGTTAAGCAGCAGGAGCAGAGCGAGCCGTGTAGGTGCATTTCCTCAGCTTGCACTTATCCATTTCAACACAGAGAAAAAAAACGCCGCTAATCTCACAGTGAGGCCTGAGGAAGAAGCTGTGAATCAGTCAGCTGCAGCATGCCGCACGCCGCTCTCGGAAATGCAAATGAGTAAACTGTAACTGCAAGAGAAATGGTAGAGGTGTGATGTGTGTGTCACCAAGACAGAGATCTGAAAGCAGATTTTTTTTTAAAAAAAGAACAGAGGTACAGTTCTGGTAAACCTTCCAAGTAGGAAACTACAATTTCTCACTTTAGCTTTCTTTAGAATTACTTTACAAAATCATCTTGAAGGTGAAAATAAAATGCTCAAGGCTGCTATTTAAAGAGTAAGATCACATGTTTTTCATATTAGAATAAGCAGATCATCCAGTAGTTAAGGTAAGCTGGCCACTAAAGGTTGGCAGGTGTACTTTTGGCATAACTTCACAGCACAGTCTATGCAAAGTAGCTATATTCTGCAAGCGCAGGCCGTTTGCTTTCTCAAGAAATACTGTAGCTCCTGCCAAGTCATTGGACTAGCAAAACTGAGTGAAGTTACGATAACAAGTTAGTTTATTACAGACTTGCTTTCCAACTCAGTGAATGAGAGTTTATCTTGTTAGCTCTTCTGAAAAACAAGTCTGAATGATGCCAGTCAGGTGAATACAACCTTGCGGAAACACGAGCATCTTGTGACCGCACGCACAGAGAACAAACACATTGTTTTCACACATCGAGCACGCAGAGCTTGGATGAGATTCCAGGTTGCGCAAAAGGAACAAAAAGTCATTGACAGCCCATCACTGAGTCAGCCAAAGGATTTTTATTTTTACAAACTGATTCACTGTTTGGCAAAAGGGGAGTTTTCATATTTCAGAAATGCTGATATCAAGATAAGTTCTTGGTTTTCCTAAAGAAATAAAACATCCCTCTTCGAATTAGGAGTTAGGTGTAGCCGTAGTCAAAAGGAATCAGTTACATTTCAGGAGGGACACAACAACATTTTTCTTAATTGTGTGGTAAATCAGACACAGGTTAAACCACTGACAGGCCTGTTTCACAGCAATGACTACTATGCAATGTTCTGTTGGAAACTGCATCTGGCTTTCATTGAATGTAAACATCCAGATATCAACAGGTAGACAGCTTGTCCGCCATCATGTCCTGCCTCTTGTGCTCTCTGCTCCAGAGGCCATGTGGAGTATTTACAGCTAAGAGAATGCATCTGTGTTCTTTTCCGCACCTTTTGTTGCAGCATGATGGGTTTTGCACCTAATCCCTGTCATTTACAGAAGAAAGCCTCACTATGATTCATGTGGATGCAAGTTACGTAATTTGATTGACAC
This sequence comes from Craterocephalus amniculus, assembly GCA_036024015.1. Lineage (NCBI taxonomy): Eukaryota > Metazoa > Chordata > Actinopteri > Atheriniformes > Atherinidae > Craterocephalus > Craterocephalus amniculus. The sequence continues at coordinate 13,367 of JAVQJG010265219.1, forward strand.
TTCCAGTGCCACTTGAAAAAAAAAGGAACTATTCTTAACGCTTCACTGCAAGGTACGCCGATGAAGCAATGCAACAGAGCTACGGGTCTATTCGACGATGTAAACTGTTGCCCTGTTCTAAGTGAAAGAGAAGGTGGACCGTCAACGCTTCCAATGCCGACACACGGATCCAGTCATAGAAAGCAGGGCCTGGGAGGAAGCAGAAAAGCGCAATAGCTGTTCAAAATATTGTGAAAGATGAGACTTAAATGAGTTGACTCTTGCACAAAGAATGTCAGGAAGGCACATGATTGAAAAAGGAAAGATTTCACTCGTGTTTGATGGCAAGTCCACACACAACGCCTAATCTACTGTTAAACCCAAGGGATTTGCTGCCCATGTCAGACACTACAAGGCCCTCTTCAAGATGTGCTGTGGTTTGACCAAACATGTTTTAACTCTCACAATAAAAAAATGATTTAAAAGGATTTTAAAATAGTGGGAATGCCAATTGGAAGTTGCGTGTTGAAGATTAGTGCATCAGGCTTTATAATGGCAGAAACATCTTGAGTTCATGTACCTTTTGGTAAATTTCATTTGACTGAACCATCTGGTTAGAAGATGTCTTTGATACATTATGTTTATTCTTTAATTGTTGCATATTTATGCAGTGTTTTTTCTTGACTTGGCTCAAAAAGAAGTGAAATTTGGTTTGGGAACTTCCTCCATATGAAGATAATTAGACCTGCTAAAACTGATAAACACTTAAGTCGTGAAAGTCCCCATTACTGCTGCAGCACGGTGTTGTATTCCCAACTTTACTGCCTCATAGTACACGGAGAAAGACAATATTAATGAGGTTGAATGCATTTCCTCAAGCTTATTTAACAGCTGGGTTACTGTGGTCTCCACAAAGATTTAAGCTGAATATAAAATGTCATATAGGACTGTTGTGAGCTGTGTGCTGGTTACAAAAGGCCTCAAGGAGGCTATTTAATGTAAATGTAAATTGTACAACTGTAGACTGCTGAAGTGCAATGTTTTAATTCCAACACTTTGGTGGTATATGATACCCTAAGGCATTCCAATATCAGCAACACTACATCAGCATTAAAGTCCTGTGGTGGCGAGTTTAAATATGTATTTGTGAGTCAGCTTTATTGGTAAGGGCAGCGGCTGCAGCTAAATGTTTGTCGGCACAGTCGCTTTTGAAATTCCCCATTTTACTCTTTATTAGAAAATGTAAGAAAACAGCTGCTTGTATTTCGGTCTCATACTCTTGAAGGACTTAATGTATTTATGTAGGATGCAGGCGAATAATACTTTTAGCTCAGAACAAGAGAGAGATGGAAGGATGAATAAATCATTCGCTTCAGAAGAGCGATTTGTGGTCAGGCGCATTTTTTACAGCTGAAACAAGAGACAATAGGTGTGTGTCTGCACTGAAAGAATGCTGAAGCCGACACTCTTAACACACACACACACACACACACACACACACACACACACACACACACACACACACACACACACACACACACACACACACACACAC
>JAVQJG010265242.1:0-14055 GCA_036024015.1 Craterocephalus amniculus
GGATGATCTGTCCGAGGCTGAAGGCGAAGATGATGAGGACAGGAGAGATGATGGGCTGGAGGAGGAAGATGATCATCACATTGAGTTTTGCCGTGTGTGTAAGGATGGCGGGGAGCTTCTCTGCTGTGACACCTGCCCCTCCTCCTACCACATCCACTGCCTCAACCCTCCTCTCCCTGAGATCCCCAACGGAGAGTGGATCTGCCCCCGCTGCAAGGTGAGCACTGTGCACTGGCACATGCTCACGTGTGTGTGCATGTGGAACGCATTGCAAATTACATTTTCTGCTATAAAGCCTTTGGTCTTATGGAGAAAAAGTTCCCCTACTGTATATTTGATAAACTGCTATAATTTCTAGCTAGCTCATTTCAGCATAATTATTACTTAACAACCTATATTATAATTTGTGGCATGTCACTTTTCTTTAAAGCCTCTTTTGAATTATTTTCCAACAGTGTCCACCGATGAAGGGCAAAGTGCAGAAGGTCTTAACATGGCGCTGGGGGGATCCACCCGCACCCATGCCTGTCCCTCGGCCTGCTGACCTGCCTGCCGATGCACCCGATCCCCCTCCAATGGTGGGCCGCAGAGAAAGGGAGTTCTTTGTCAAATGGTGCAATATGTCCTACTGGCACTGCTCCTGGGTGAAGGAGCTCCAGGTACTGCTCTCTGTTACCACTTATTGATGATAATGTTTTATTTCTTACTCTCTTTGTTCAAACGTGCATCACAGATTTCCTTCTTCATTTGTAAGAAACATTTTTGGTGCTCTGCATCCCTCTGCTGCTCTTCCCCAGTTGGAGCTAAATTGTCAGGTGATGTTCCGTAACTACCAGAGGAAGACAGACATGGATGAACCACCACCTGTAGACTTTGGAGGAGAGGGTGATGATGATAAGAGCACCAAGAGGAAGCACAAAGATCCTCTCTTTGTCCACATGGAAGAGGAGTTTTTACGTTTTGGAATCAAGATGGAATGGCTGATGATCCACCGCGTCCTTAACCACAGGTAGGAGACATGCAACGCAGGGACAAAGCATAGATTATTTTAAAGGATTTTCAGTTTGCATCGTAGGACCATCTAAGTGAAATAAAGTAGTTTATATTGTAACATTTTTTCATAATTTGTAATTGATTTGACTTAGATTTTGTAGGCATTGATTCTCCAATTGGAGCTGGGAAATATCTCTAGATTTTCATTGAGACTTGGACAAATAAGATTTAGAATAAGGGAATATCGTGTATATCAAGTTAGCTTGTTTTGAGTAAAAACAATCTCTTGTTTAGCATTTTGCACAACTGTATCTTTATTATGGTCATTGAAAAGTATTTTTCTATTATTTTAATACACATATACTTTAATTTCGTTAAATATTTTAATGCACATGTGTTTCTGATTCGTAACACTGGATGTGCCACTAGCGGTCTTTTGAACGCCAGTCACGTTATCATGCTAATTGGTGTATTAAAAACTAAACGGCTGAACCTGATATTTTAGGATTTTTATTAGATAGTTGTTGTCTATAGTTTTACCTGCTTACTTATTTTGAAAAGTAAAACACATCAATATTTATGAGCAGTTTAACACGTCTAAATCGCCACAGAGCCGCTCTGGGAGACTCTTTCTCAGCCAAACTGTTGCATGTCAGAAGGTTACAGAGTACTAACAAATACCCGCCCTACTTTGCTTCTGATTGGCTGGAAGATCACAAACCCTGTTTGATGGTTCCTGTCATTCATAGCAGCCTCTGCTCATGTGCTGCTGCCTGCTTCAGACAGCAGGCAGGTGGCTGTCACACCGCTGAGACAGCGCTGTATGATTAGACAGCACAAACTGATAAATGTAACACGCTTTTATCACTAGATCGCTATGAATAATATCCAGATACACTTTATTTACAGTATAAATCATTAATTTATCTATGGAAGATTTATTTTAAAAAACAGGATAATAGCACTTTGTAATTCAAAACATAGGTTGGGTTGGGCCTGGACTGATGTGTCTCGGAGTCCAGATCCGAACTGAGGTCCGGACTTTTATGATCCCAGCTTAACATTTTATAACATTATTAACGTATTATTATGTTTACCTGCCCATATTATTTTATGATTTTGTCAACATTCAGTTATGCAGCATCTGTATCAACCCAAACCGTGAATAACTTATGTTGCGTTCAATGACCGCTGCCGGCGCTGCTCGGGATGTTTAGAACGCGGCGCTGCTAGTGTTAATAGCACTCAAGGCCGTAAATTTGAACCGTCTCTTTGTTTACTTAACCAAAAAAAACTTATATCAAGATATATATTGTATATCGTGATTAAGGAAAATAACTCCCATCTTTGCTTTACATCATGTTCATCTTAGTGTTGATAAGAAGAACAACGTACATTACCTGATCAAATGGAGAGATCTTCCATATGACCAGTCAACTTGGGAGAGTGAAGACATGGACGTTCCTGAGTTCGACACCTACAAACAGACTTACTGGAATCACAGGTATGCAAAAATTCAGCTCCAGACTGTAATGGTATGTTCTGATGCCTTTAGCTCAAATAATGCAGCGGTTGAGCGAGTATGTTTAGATGATTGTATTGTAAATTGCTGTCATTAGAGAGCTAATGATGGGTGAGGAGGGCCGACCAGGAAAGAAGCTGAAGAAGCCAATCAAAGTCAAAAAGGCAGAGCGTCCACCTGCTAATCCAGTCGTAGATGTGAGTGTGACTGAATTTGTTTCTGGGGATTGAAATGAAGTATTAATTTAACTGTATAAATTAATACTGTTGATTAAACAAGAATGGCAGGTGTGTATTTAATGTTTCCTTGTTTTCTTCCTTCCAGCCCACCATAAAGTTTGATCGGCAGCCTGACTATCTGGACAGTACAGGAGGGACCCTGCATCCCTACCAGCTGGAGGGGCTGAACTGGCTGAGGTTCTCCTGGGCTCAGGCCACAGATACTATCCTTGCTGATGAGATGGGTTTAGGCAAAACTGTTCAGACAGCGGTCTTCCTTTACTCATTGTATAAGGAGGTGAGAATCTTAAATCAAACTTTTTTTGTAATTTGAAGTGGCAACTTAGTATGGTGAACAAGATCTTTCTCTTAACATTAATCATACTTGTATATATCTGTAAAAAGAAATATATTCTTTTACAGTTTATATAACTAACAGTGTTTTGTCCAGTCTGTCCTGCCCTTTCAATCAGAGTGTGTGGTTCGGGTTTCAGACATGTGACATATATTAATTTTGTCCAGTAAAGGGGATGAGTCCTAAGTAAGGAGCTCTATCCTAAAGGCAGGACAAAACAAATATATGTTTCTTATAATTCACCTGAGTTGTAAATCTGTAACATCATCCATCTCAATTCTGATTACAAATTTGATTCGCTTCCATTGCCACAGGGTCACTCCAAAGGTCCTTTCTTGGTCAGCGCTCCTCTGTCCACCATTATTAACTGGGAAAGAGAGTTTGAGATGTGGGCACCTGACATGTATGTGGTCACTTATGTCGGTGACAAAGACAGCAGAGCTGTTATCAGAGAGAATGAGTTTTCCTTTGAGGGAAATGCCATCAGAGTTGGGAAAAAGGCCTCCAAAATGAAGGTAGGAAATGAATAACAATGATCAAAGCAACTGGGATCTTTTAGAAATCATTGAAAGAAAACAGCTATCAGATTGTTGGTAGCTGAAAGTTTTAAACGGTGTTAATTAACTGTTCAGGAAAATGACTTTTTATCATCTTCCTGCCTCTTGCTTGGTTTGGCAGTGTAACTAAAGTCTGTCTTTATCTGCACTTTACAGAAAGACTCACCAGTCAAGTTCCATGTTCTGCTGACTTCCTATGAGTTGATCACCATTGACCAGGCTGTGCTGGGCTCCATTGAATGGGCTTGTCTGGTTGTTGATGAAGCACACAGACTCAAAAACAATCAGTCCAAGGTAAATGAAGACCAACTCCTCTATGCTGCTGTTTCCCTTTTATTATTATCAAAGAAACCCAAAGTTGTAAGGTTGTTTTTCCACCTTTTCTGCCTCATTTTAGTTCTTTCGAGTGTTGAACAACTACCCACTGCAACACAAGCTGCTGCTGACCGGCACTCCTCTTCAGAACAACTTAGAGGAGCTTTTCCATTTGTTAAATTTCTTAACTCCAGAAAGATTCAAGTGAGTAGCTGTGTACATTATGTGTCCACTGAAGCTCTAACTGGTTGTGTAGATGTGGCCATGACACTGAGAATAACTTAATTATTTGTTTTCTGCAGTAACTTGGAAGGCTTTCTGGAGGAATTTGCAGACATAGCCAAAGAGGACCAAATTAAAAAACTTCATGACATGTTGGGACCACACATGCTCAGAAGGCTGAAGGCAGATGTCTTCAAACACATGCCTTCAAAGACGGAGCTCATTGTCCGAGTGGAGCTGAGCCCCATGCAGAAGTAGGTGATACCAAAATATGTTGCTGTAGCTTCTAGAGTAAACCGATGCAGATAATATTATTCACTCTTTACATTTGGTAGGTCTTTGAAGTGATTTCTGCTCACAAAGACAAACTTTCCTTTGTTAATTCTGAGATTTATTTATTTCCTCTCCATTGTTTTGCTTTTTTGTAACTCAGGAAATACTACAAGTTCATCTTGACACGCAACTTTGAGGCTCTGAACACTCGTGGTGGTGGAAACCAAGTCTCTCTTCTAAATGTTGTTATGGATCTAAAAAAGTGCTGCAATCACCCCTACCTCTTTCCAGCTGCTGCCACAGTAGGTTACCTTTACAATTAAATGTTTTATTGGAGAGTTATATCTGATTTTTATTAATGCAACAATTTTTTTCTGATTTCAGGAGGCACCAAAACTTCCAAATGGCATGTATGAAGGCACTACATTGACCAAGGCCTCAGGGAAACTGATGCTGCTTCATAAGATGATGAAGAAACTGAAGGAGGGCGGCCACAGGGTTTTGGTTTTCTCACAAATGACCAAAATGCTCGACTTGTTGGAAGACTTCCTGGAAAACGAGGGATACAAATATGAAAGAATTGACGGAGGAGTGACAGGCAACATGAGACAGGAGGCCATCGATCGTTTTAATGGTCAGATGTGTGTTCTTAGCTTGTTAGGACGGATAAGGTTTTTTGTGTTTTGTCTGATTTGAAATCTGCTCTTTGCCCCTTCAGCTCCTGGTGCTCAGCAGTTTGCTTTCCTCCTCTCCACCAGAGCTGGTGGTTTAGGGATAAACCTTGCCTCTGCTGACACTGTCATTATCTATGACTCTGACTGGAACCCCCACAATGACATCCAGGTATGCCAACAAATTATGTCATAATGTTTGAGTATATAAACATCTGTATTTAGTTTCTGATGAGGTCATGTGCTTTATAGGCGTTCAGCAGAGCACATCGTATTGGCCAAAACAGGAAAGTGATGATTTATCGCTTTGTCACAAAAGCCTCAGTTGAAGAGAGGATCACTCAGGTTTGTTTAAATAAACACTATCTATTAAACTGTATTAACAATGTGAACATTTTGTGATCATATACTGACTGCTTGCTTGGTTTTCCCCTGCTTTCCTCTTCCAGGTGGCAAAGAAGAAGATGATGCTTACTCACCTTGTTGTGAGACCTGGCCTCGGCTCTAAAACGGGTTCCATGTCAAAGCAGGAACTGGATGACATCCTTAAGTTTGGGACAGAAGAACTGTTCAAGGGGGAAGTCGGAGAAGGTGATACAATTATAATTCCCTGCAAAATGCTTTAAAAAAAAAAATAAAATTATGAACCAGATTTCTCTCTTAAAGGAGCATAAAGTTGTAGCTTTATTTCAGAAGTGTAAGTGATGCCAATGTTGTGTAAGCGTATGAGCCGCTTCAACTCAGACTACATAGGTCTTTGTTTACCTGCTCTGCACTCAATCCGAGCCTGGAGTTATATGCAAAATGAATAAATAAAGCACAGTGTAGCTAGCATACAGGTAGCCGAATGCTGATAAAAGCCACAAGCATGCTAACGGTTGGGTTAGTTACTAAAAACGTAGCATTGCATTATTGCCTATCCAGATTTCCGTCATAAATCACATTTACCTTTTTATTAAGCAGAAAAACAGATGAGGGTCCAGTTTTATTTCCAGAGCATATCGGAGCTCCCTCCATTAATCCAAAATCTCCAATCTTGACTCTCGTTTTACTCCTGCACGGGATTCCAATTTGGCCCTTTTTTTGTCGTACAGGAATATGTGTTGGTGTGTGAGAGGTACTTGAGGCCACAAGTCCATTGTTAACCATTTATAGTCGTCAGTGTTGTCTCGATAATGCTCTTATGGCGGTGTAGTAAACAATACAATACTGGCAGCGGCAGGTTAACTAGCATGAACAGCGTGTCAACGCACACGCACACCCTGAGGATTCCAGCCCGAATCCCTCTCACCAGGTGTCTTGCTGCTTTGAGCTTGTTTGAAAAGCAAAGGCTGCTCGAATATTTAGAGATGCCAGAATATACTCAATACATACTCACTTTTATTGAAAAATGTCTACAGATTTATTCTAGGCTATTTATGCAATATTTTTTTAAAAATTGACTTCGAATTCGACTAAGCATTTTAATGTCATTCGGCTTCACCCGCAAATTTTCATTTCGGTGCATCCCTAGATGTTTGGGAAGGAATATAATAGTGCATTTCAACTTGCATAATGCATCTTTATGAGCTTACCTTAGATCAGAGTAGGGGTCAGATTGAAAACTAGAAGTGACTCTTTATTTCTCTGAATGTAAACGGTCAAATATCTGATGATAAGTTTTAGAGAGTAAATAAAATTTTTTGCATCTCTGCTCTCCTTTCTCCGGATTCTCCTTCAGGGGACAACAAAGAGGATGACAGCAGTGTGATCCACTATGATGACCAGGCCATTGACCGTCTGCTTGACAGAAACCAGGATGCCACAGAGGACACCGAGCTCCAGAGCATGAACGAATACCTCAGCTCCTTTAAAGTGGCCCAGTATGTGGTAAAAGATGAAGATGATGAGGTATAGTTTTACGGTGGTATTCCAGCTTTTTGACGAGCAGTTAGGAAATCTCTTTTTTACTGAGTTTTCTCAAACTTAAAAGAGAATCCACTGGTTTTTTGTCTAATTCCCACCCTTGTTAAAGGAGGAGGAGGTGGAGCGTGAGGTGATAAAGCAGGAAGAGAGCGTTGATCCTGACTACTGGGAGAAGCTGCTCCGTCATCACTATGAGCAGCAGCAGGAAGACCTTGCCCGAAACCTGGGCAAAGGCAAAAGAACTCGAAAGCCAGTCAACTATAATGACGGTTCCCAGGAGGACCGAGGTATAAGACAGGGTACAGAACAATAATATATAATGCAACCTCTTTGTGTGTGTGTGTGCTGTGCTGTTGGTGGATTTGTGTTTGTCTGATGTTTGTGCAACTTTTAAGAGAGACAGTGGCCACGGTTACATGGGGTTTGTTGGTTGGATGGCGGAAGTGACGTACCCTGCGTACGTTCGTCTACCGGAAGTTTAAGTTAGTTGTTTTTATCCGTCAACAACATGAGAAAACGTAATAAGAACCATTTTCGCTTGATTTGGATTTTGTTTATGAAGCAGCAGCTAGTCGCTAGCATACTACGTCACTTTGACCTGAACAGACTCGGTTTGAGTCCATTTGCTTTGGACGGGATGCCCTGTGTATGGTCGCCATGGCGTTAGGACGTGGGAACGAGCATGCACAGAACAACAGGAATTAATTTAAAGCATATTCTACATCATAGAAGATGAGAGAGGGAGAATTATCTAATTCGGAATTAAAAATGGGATAAACCAGCCACTTTATTGAGAATTAAGTTTAATGCGAAATTAAAATTTGCATCAGAAATTAATTCTTTGCATGGTTATTTTTCATCTGTTCAAATCGGAATAAACTTGAATTATGAAAAAAGGAATTAAAAGCTTCATGTAATCGTGGCCAGTGGAAGTCTTGCATGTTTTATTTTAATGTTGTGGCCTATAATGCTTAGAAATATGTTAGTAGTGATGTTTTAAATGATGCATTTTTGTTTATCTTAGAAGAACTTTAAACAGTTTATTAGAATATAAAGCTCTGATAGAAAAAAAAGCTGTTCTTTATGAAAATGATCTGACTAAATTTGAGGGATTGTATTGAAGTAAAACAACCCATTGGAAGATTTTGCAAATTTTGGCATCTCTTCAGATCTTAATTTGAATAGATATTTATAAGGAGTGAAAGAAACATCTTTGGTGTTAGACTCACTACTGAATGATCACATGAATGATCAGCTGTTTCCTGCTCTAAAAAAAATTCTCACCCAAAAAGCTAAGGTGAAAGAACAAGTAAGACATATACCACAAGTTTTCCATTTTACTCTAAGCTCTTTGTTATAATGTGAGCACTGAAGATCTTTGTGAGAATATGTTGGTAGTTTTCCTTTTTTCTTATGTTAACAAAAAGCACTTCACACCATGAAATTCTGTTTGGGTGATATATTCTCACTGCAGGAAAGTGTCATACGAGTAGGGCACAGAGGACATGAGACACGATGCTGAGAGTTTCTGGAAATTGCTGTATTTAGTTACAGCACATCACAAACAGACTGCGACTTCATTTTTGTATTCGTAGCATGTGAATCACATTATTAACAAAATTATTTAGCAAGGTGATTAGTTTTGTTTGTATTTTGTTCAATGTCTTTTGTCTGTTTAGTAGCCACAACTGTCTCTGCTAACCATGCTAAATGCAATCTATACTGCCTTCTTCTAATATTCTGATTTTATCTGTCATGCATGCTGAAGCTGTTAAATACCTTTTTTAAAAGAAAATTTGACAGCATCTGGAAAAAAACACAACTGGATATTAAACAGTTTAACATGATTTGTTGTTTAACATTTTCTTTGTGTTCTGTTTAGATTGGCAGGAGGATCAGTCAGACAACCAGTCAGATTACTCGGTGGCCTCAGAAGAAGGTGATGAGGACTTTGACGAACGTACTGAAGGTAAGGCTCAGTGTGTTGATAACATTTGCTCAGAGATGGTATTTGTATATGCTTGTGCTTTGCTGCTAAAATTAATTTATATTGAGACAATGTGTTCTTCAACACCACTTTTCAACCAAGGCAGTTCCTTTGCTTGTTCTCTAGCAAATACTATTTATAAATCCAGCTCTATTTGTCAATGCTGCTCTACATGACAAATCTGTAAGCAACGTTCACAGCCATGACCAGTGGCATAAAACATTTAATAGCAGAAAAAGGAGAGGAGCAGGAGCCCATGACCTGTTACTGCTGCTTTGACTTTATGATCATGTTGCTACTCATTTTTTTTCTTTTTTATTGTTTCCTCTTAGCTTAAGCAGGTTCAATGCTATACTGGATCTGGACATTTAAAAATGGCTGTTAGAGCAGCTTAGTTGGTCTCCCTGACTCTGATTACTCTGACCCAACCAATTGCTCTGGTGTTACACCGTTTTCTATGTTTATTACGTATGCTTCAAAACTTCAGTTAAATTCCCACTGATGATGATTAGTCCTCTTTAAACAAGCTCTGGTGGGCTTCCACCACTAGTATGGTTTGTGTGTAGTGGTGTAAATCCACATTTACACTCTGGTGCTGGAACTCTGATCAGCTTGAACTCAAGGGATCTTTGTCCACTTTCAAATGAACCATACTGCTGTTTTGCTTGCAGCGTGAAGTCAAGTGGACAAGGACATAGGACAAATCATAGTGCAACCTGCTGAATAGCTCTCTGCCTCTCCTACTGCTTATGCTGTATAGGGGAGTATTGCCCCTAGCAAGCAGTTGTGGCTCTTTGATGTTCAGGTGGTTTGCTCGGATTGAGTATAGTGCAGTGTGAAAGTAAAACAAACCAAAAGAAGAAAACTAAAAGCAGGAAGTTGCTAAATATTTTGGAACTTCCTGTCCAATTGCACAGAGTGAGCAGGACTGTCCTGGTGTAAATGTGCTTTTAGAGAGCTTGCTTTTGAGAAAAGTGTTGGTCTGCACAAGCACTGGAACCACTTTGGTTGAAATTCTCTTTAATTTAATTTTGATCTTATAGATGAGTTTGTGTGGACAAAATTAGCCCAACAACTTGACAGTGAGGCTGCTGCTGTTGATCAGACTGATAACAAGTTGAAAGAAATCTTTCTTCTCCACCACCGCTCATCACTTACTAACAACCTTCTAACCACCCCGCAGCTTATTTTGATTCAGGTGACAGCTTTGATATCTCCATCGAAAATCTCAACAACTCACCAAACAACAAGTGTCTCTGCTCCATCTGCGTTGAGAGTAGAAACACGAGAAAAGACAAACCCAGAAAGAAGGAAAAGAAAGCAAAAAGAAAGAAGGGAAAGAAAGCAAAAAGAAAGAAGGGAAAGAAAAGTAAAATCATCAGCTTCTCAGCCAGCTGAGCTGTCCACCTTCTTGTTGATATTAACTGTTAATGAAGTTTGTGTTAATAACACTATGGACTGTTCCTGAACTAATGCCTTAATTGTATTTGAAACCTTTTATCAGTTCATAAGAATGTTTGCCTACCATTCATTTGTGAATTCATATGACATTAGTATTTGTACTGATTGTATTCTTGTGTCATGAAATTATGGCTGTTACTTTAGTTAAATTAAATTGAAAATATATCTCTGCACTGCTTTGGATATACATTTTCTAAAAGCATTACCCTTCCTAAGAAGTGGTTAATGTAAAAGTGTGGAGAGATTTTTGAAGCGGGACAGCTTCAGCAGGATCAGCAGTGAGCCGTAAGTGCAATCTTAAGAGAATTTGTAGGACAATAAGAACGCACATCATCATGCATTTTCATCATTGGTTTCATTTTAAACCTTTATTGTCACATTTTGTGTTGCTCTGGAATAAATATTTTAATTTCTGAGGGACTAACAAGCTCCTTTTTTCTAGCCAATGCCCGCAGGCCGAACCGCAAAGGGCTGAGGAATGACAGAGACAAACCACTGCCTCCACTGCTGGCCAGAGTTGGTGGGAACATTGAGGCAAGTTCTCTCCAAAACGCTCCTTCTCTCTTGCCCCTTCCAGTCACCCCTTTTCTTTTGGGGCATGTTATTGAAAGGCAGATGAATAAATCTTTGTGGGGGAAACAGAATGAAAGTCACAGCAGTGCTCAATTTGTTGTTGCTTTAATGCAAGATAAAAATGTGTTTTGACTTCTGAAATTATCTTTCAGGTGTTGGGTTTTAATGCACGGCAGAGGAAGGCTTTCTTGAACGCAGTGATGCGTTATGGGATGCCGCCGCAGGATGCTTTCACCAATCAGTGGCTGGTTAGGGACCTGCGAGGGAAATCTGAGAAAGAATTCAAGTGAGTGTTCAGTATTATTTTCGCGTCCGTTTAGTATGGATACAGCTACATATCTGAATTGATATGTAGCTGAATTGGTATTTTGCCAACATTACAGAAAACTGTTAAGTATTAAATTTTGATTAGATACATTATTTAACTCCTTAAATTCCTTGGATTTTTGCTTAAAGGGTTTTTTTTTTATGGTTAAACGACTTGTGACCACATGTTTTACTGGACTGCTTTTATTGGACCTTAGCTAATGTAGCAGAACCATTTTTTAAAAAAAGTGTTTACTGAATCTACAACTCTGTTTGGTATGTAATAGAGCTGGGCAATATATTGAGATTTTCAGATATATGGAGACTTTATCATACAAAATATAGAATAAGGGAATATCATTTATATCGAGTTAGCTTTTTTGAGTTAAAAATATCTCTTTTTTAGCATTCTATACAACTGTATCCTTGTTATGGTCATTGAAAAGTGTTTTTTTTTAAATCATTTTAATACACATAATTTTAATTTCAGTCAAATATTTTAATGCACATGTGCTTATGATCCTTAATAAAAGTACATTTAGCACTCAAGGTTGTAAATTTGAACCGTATCTTTGTGTACTTGACAAAAAAAATTGAGGTATACATCGTATATCATGATTAAGGAAAAAATTATCGAAAAATGGTAAATTGGTTCTTATCTCCCAGTCGTAGTATGTAATGTATAGTTACTTGGAATATAGATTGAGTAAAATACATATTTATCAGTCATGTTCTGTAATGTCTGAAACCAATGGGTTTGTTAATTAAAAAAAAAAATCCCAGTTTAAGAACAAATTGAAAACAAGTACCACCATCATTTATTTGTATAAATTAGTGCGTTCAGAGATTTGAACATTTTCCAAGTGTTTTCACATGCGTTCCTCTCTTCCTGTGCAGGGCGTATGTGTCTCTGTTTATGCGTCACCTTTGTGAGCCGGGTGCTGATGGAGCCGAGACTTTTGCTGATGGCGTCCCACGCGAGGGTCTGTCCAGGCAACACGTGCTTACTCGCATCGGTGTGATGTCTCTCATAAGGAAAAAGGTATGCCAGCGGTAGTTTCCAATGCAAAGTTACTGAATATCAATCTGTGTTAGTGTGTGGTTTAAAGCAATCAAATGTTGAATCACAGATTGAGAGGTAGGCTAACAGGCCGCACTGATTAACAGGTGCAGGAGTTTGAACATGTAAATGGTCAGTGGTCGATGCCCTGGATGGCAGAGCTGGAGGAAAACAAAAAAGCTGCAGCTTTGGCGGCAGGTGAAGACCCAAAAACCCCTTCAACTGGGACCCCTGCAGACACACAGCCCAACACTCCTATTCAAGGTAGACACACACACACCAACTTCACATTGATCCGAAGACATGCATGTATGTTAGGTTACGTGACCAGGTTTCTTGATTATATGATGGCTCGATTGGACTTTGAAGATTAGCAAAGTAGCAACATTTATAAAGATTTTGATTGTGACTTTTTTATTTTGTATCATTAGGCATAAACTGACTACAGGCAAAAATCCAACATCATTAATCGCTTTTTAGATATAATCTTAACTCCTTATGGTTGACCTCAGTTTGGATGTTAAATAAACATAAAATTAAGTTGTCCTATAATAATGTATTTCTTGGTAAAGCAGTTGTATGACCCCCAATAGAGCTTTGGTCACATTGCTGCCCCCTTGTGGATGTCATCAGAAAACTACATGAACTAATTCCTGGCCAACAGACACAATTTTGAAGCTTTGGAAAATGAAATGTTTTATGGTGATTGTGACATATCATGAAAGAAATATTTTTATTTCTTCTTTTCTTCTCCCAGAGGATTTGTCTAAAACGGAGGACAAAGAGGACTTGAAAAAGGAGGGAGAGGATGGTAAAACGGCTAAAAAGGCAGACGATCCAGAGGTAAGCTCTTCTCTTATTTCCATATCAGCTATTCAGTAGAACTATTGTAAAATTAATCGATTAACTTTCTCAAATATGGCTACCTCTCCCACAGATAATTGAAATCCCAGATGAGTCTGAAAAATCCCCCTTTATTGAGAAGAAGGAAGACTCGGCTGCAGAAAAGGAGGATAAACAGAAGGAGGAGAGAGATGAAGTGAAGGAGAAGGAAAATGATGATAAAGAAGTGGAAAAGTCTTTAGAAGCAGTAGAAAAGGATAATTCTCCCAACAATAAGGGTGAAGGCCTAGAGGGGAAGATTGATTCAGAAGAGGAGAAGTCCAAAGGTGAGACAGATGATGACTTTCCAATTGTTTAACTATAATCTGACACTTCAGACCACTTGGTCTATTTGCACATAGATTTTAACCAGTCTGGTACATACTCTGGAATAATAAAACACAAACAAAAATGAACAAAACAGAAACAGGAAAGTCACCCCTCCCCCGTAACAAACTAACAGCTGTTACTCTTAAGGGTGGTTTAAAGTCGTGCATCGTCTGCGTCGCGGGGGTTACGGCGTAACCGCCGTAGCCTCTGTGTAGGTCCGCAGAGGCTCGACACGCACCTCTTCCAGACCTGACTGCAGCCGGCTACGGAGACGCAGAGACGTGGAAGTTCTCCCCTGTGATTGGTCAGATTGTGATACTAGTTTCCGGATATCTGACTACCTTTTTAAACCGCGGATAAAAGTGAAATAAAACTGCACTTTTCCACATCTGACAACAGTTTACTTAACTGATCCTGAAGCTTCG
>JAVQJG010265253.1:0-34718 GCA_036024015.1 Craterocephalus amniculus
GAGTTAGGGGACAAAGATGATAAGGCGGCATCGTAACCGAGATGTAAGGGAGGAAAAATAAGAGGATGAAAGCTTTCGAGAAAGTTGTTAGGGAGTGAGAAATGTAGCCAAAATTGAAAGCACTTAATGTAAATTAAATAAAAACGAAGGGCGGGGGGTAGGGGTGGGGGGTATGGCAGAAATAAATGCCAGAGCTGGATGAACATACTTCAGAGAGGAAAAGAAATACGAAGCAAAAACATCGTGTCAGGTGAAGAGGTGCTAATTATAGGAGAATGGGGTCACATGGGGAAAGCAAGAAGCGTGGGAGAAGAAAGACGGCAAATATAAAAAGAAAGCGAAGGTAAACTGATTTGATTCAGTGACACGAGGAGTAGTTGGAGTCTCCAAAAGAAGGAAAAGCAAAGCAGGGAGAGGGAAAAACAGCAAAAGCACTTGGAAAAGGACCGAGCAGAGCAAATGTGATGCAAGAGTGCCAGCTACAGATGGAACGGGGGATATATAGCTTGGCCGCTGTGACTCTTACATGATTGGTGAACGGCCTGGACTGCGCCATGAGAAGTGATGGTAGGGGTGGGGTGGGGATGGGGGCATGCATAGCAGAGTGCAGCAGATAAGAAGTGCTGATACATGAAACGGACTGGACCAGTGGGCGTACTTGAGGAAGGGAGATTGTGGAATATAACAGCAGAGAGGACCACATGTAGGCCTGCATCGTCACTGAGAAAGGTCAAAGCCCTTCAACGAACATTAAGAACAAACCCCCCTCCCCACTCAATTTAAAGCAGGAGCTCATTCTCTACTTAGAGTGGACATTTTGAAACCCAATTATTTTGATGCAATCTCTTAATTAGATTTTTTTTCCCTCCTGTTAATTGCTAATCACTGCAGTCCATAAGATAGCTACAATCAAATATTTCATTAAAATGACCTAGACCAGTGGGCATTATTCTAAGTTGCATCAGCCATTTATCAACCAAATCCTCAATAATGTTGCAGCCAATTACAATTTTCCCTTTAGAAACATTTACTTTTAACAAAGTGGGTTTATTGGACTGTTTTAATCAGCGGGTTCTCAAACGCGCCTTGTGATTCATTTCAGGCAAACTTGTAAGTTAGACGTTCATTTAAGTGAGTGTAGAGCTCTGCTAATTAAACTGTGAAGCAGAGGGATCTATTAAAACAGGCAAGCGGGTGACTTCTCTGTTGCCATCAGTCACCAATGATTCCTACACGCCTTTTATCGATAATCATGCCTTTAGTTTGTCCTGCACAACCCCCAGAATGGTTTTACCGCCAACACTGTCTTCTCTTTCTCTAGTTCTGCTCTTGGTCCGGTGTTAACGGCTCGCAGAGGTCAAATTCATGTGCTTTAAAAGCTCTCCGCCAAATAAAGCATTCTCCGGCGATAATAGGAACAATAAGCATTGCGGGTCTAGTTTATGTGACGGATGGTCGCCATGCTGTGCAAAGCTTTTGCGTGCACACTAGTCACTGTGCTAGTGGAGCAGAGAGGAAGCTATTCTAAGCAGGCCTGTAAGCGTGCTGCCCTGTGACTCAACATGAATCAGGGCCGACGAGTCGTTTGGTCCTAATGTCCAACACAGAGCCAAAGGTGGAGATGGCACACAAGGGGAGACGGATGGAGGTAGAAAAGGAGGCTCTTGCTGCTCATTCGTCCTCTAATTTGCTAATAAACCAACTGAAGAAGAAGATGCAGTTGGAGGATTATGTGAATAAGGAACTGTTCTGCTGTGTCGGACTTTGTCTGGGGAGAAAATGAATGTAAATAGCCATATTTAGTGACCAGTTCATGGTATGATTTGTTATTATGGAGGTCAGTGGAGGCAGAGGAAAAATTTCATCTGAGTATACTGCTGGCAGTGATCCCAGCGCTGCTGAGGCTTTAAGGGTTTTTTTGCCAGAAGAGCAGCATATATACTGCGTTTAAATGTGCACAGATTTTGCAGCTAAAACCGAACTGCAGGTGGGTTGTGTGACCTATTTTCGCCACGAGGAGAACCACTCAAGTGTGTTACTCCCGGTGAGACGGAGTTTATTGCCCTTTTGGTGGGTGAAAAACATCCCTGTGTTTTCTTAGCAGCCACAGACGATGGAGCCTTGCTTTTATGATCTCGTCCAATAGCAGAGGCCGAGGCGTGTGTGCCTCATGTAGTAAATCAGGTCCACGGAGAGCACCAAACAGGGGGCCAAGACATGCGAGGTGGGGTATGTTGAAGGGTTTTGTGCATGCACAGACAAATAAAGACATAAAAGGTGCGTGCGCACACACACGCGGAGGGGAAAATTGAAGCCACTGACCATTAATTTAACTTCTTTTGGTGAGATTTATGTCCCGAGGAGAAATCCTGCTCACAGGCACAGCACCGCCCGGGATCTGTGTGCAAACTGCACAAGCAGAACCTCTTTTTTTGTGGTCTTCATGGTACTGAATGATCTCCAATGCAAATAGAAGTAAAAAAAAAAAAGCTCATGCACAATGCAGTTAGAAAATCTTGGCTTTTATGCAGCATGTATGAAGGAATTAAGGAAATGAGGATAAGGAAAGCCTTGAGTTTGATGTTCCATGCCATGAGCAAGTCAAGTTTGGGGGTTAAAGGGAGCAAACTGGGATTTTTCTTTGGTTTTTTTTCTTCCTCGAGGATTACAATGAGCATCTTGGCATAGACATTTTGGTGACTGTAAGAGGTCCAGAATTGGGGGATACAAAATGGCCTCCTGTACTAATGAAGACAGTGAGAGGAGGGAAGGAAGAGGAGGAAACTCAGGTGGACGGAGAGGGCAACTCATCTGGGTCAGCCTGAATTTGCCCATCAAAGCAGAGCAGTGTCATATGTGAAAAAAAAAACAGGAAAGAAAAAGCAGAAAGCTGGAGACATGGGAAAGGATGAGGAACAAAAGCGAAACACAAGTGAAAAAGAGAAAGGGGAAGTGGGAATGTGATTGCAGCGGATAAGGAGTACGTATCTGACACTTCAGGAAAAGCACAGGTATCATTTTGTAGGAGCTGCAGGATCATGAATTTGCACTGGTGTGGACTTCCACATAACAAGCAGTGTACTAATGTCAAAGACTTTGCTGAGAAAAATGTGCACAGCAGAGCAAAGAAGCGCAAATGAAAGCAACGTCAAGATGAAAGCTGTAAAGAGCTGCGCGCAGCATCCGCAGGGCTGAAACGCTGTTTTCATGTGGCGGCAGAATTATTCAGTTGGTGCAGCAAACTGCTGTGAGTGTTTAAATCTGTGAGTGTATGTGTGGTTGAGTCAGCTGTGATCTTTAAAGATCAAACAAATCGATAGCCAGCCTCTGTTTGCAGTGGATAACTGAAGTCTTGCTGTATTGTAGGAAATAAGGCCTTTTTCCCCCCAATCTCTCTCTCTCAACTGCAACCTAAACTTTTACTATATGGGGGATAGGAGAGAGGGGTTAGCAGGAGTTAAAAATTTGCCAGGATTTATCATTATCTCAATTTAACACGAATAAAATGCTCATGTGTTTCCAGTACTCCAAACAGAAAACTAAATGAGCCCAAAAAAGAAAAGAAAAGAAAGAGGAAGTGGCTTTGTTAGAGATGTAAGGTGGCAGCACTTAGTTCACAGCTTTCCTTGGAGCAAAATAATCTGGATGAGCTTTAATGTAAAGGAAAATAGAAATGCTCTGTGTATTTGTACCATAGCGAGCCGTTATTATCAGAGACCCTTTGGTGTGTTTTGATCAGATAGGATTTGAGCCTGAAATACATGAGAATGTGTTGGAGACTTCTGGTGCTGCCATGAAATAAAAACTGATCAAAGTGCAGAAAAGAGCATTTCCATCCAGAGGCTGCTGGGTTTAAATGTGCTAGAATATCCAAAAGTTATCAACTAGTGAAACTGTTAAGCATGGAGTTACCGGTGTAGGATCGGTGCACAGAATGTAGATCATTCCTATCTGTTGTTGCTTCCTACCTCCTTCTAGGGTCAGTGTCAAAAATATTTTTAAAAACATTAAAGATGGGACCCGCGTTTGAGCAGTTGTTGGTCCCATATCATTCAGGGTGAAGCACCTAGTGAGGACGTTCTTTATCATTTAAAGCTTTTTTACACTTTTAGCCTTTTTTTGGTGTTAATTCTGCTGTGATGATGCCCTTTCTGGTTCAAGCAAACCTCCAACCAATCAGCATTTGACCTACATAAAGATATGGCTTTAAGCCTGGCGGAATTTTCTCAAGCCTTCAGTCTCCTGCCTAGTCAGAAAAACAGATACTCTGCAAAGCATAGCATTTAAAAACTGAACATTTCCACTAACAGGTGAATCAGAGGCTCACAGACGCCCCAAGCCAAGTGTGACCCCATCCTCATACCTGCCTAATGGGGGTGCTAGTAATTAGACAAAGTTTTGCTGCTTTTTTCCTCCCTAACACTCTCTAGTTCCTCACTTCTGCTAATTAAACACGACCACAAACCGAAGTCTGCTTGGCTGTGTTTGTCCATCAATTATAAATTTGTTGTTGATGCTGCAAAAAATGACTTTGAAATGAAGCGGAGAGCTACAGCCCTCCGTGTAAACATCAGGGAAATGAAAACAGAGGAAGAAAAACAGGAACAAGAGAGAGATAGTTTAGAGTTTACGACTGAGGACAGGAAAGGAGAGCTGGAGGAAACTCAGGGTAGGAGAGGCTTGGCAAGCCTTCGTGCTCCCACAGTTGGCAGCAGAGGCGCAAACTGTTTGCTCACAGCAGTACATGCATCTATTAGTATTGTTCCCGAAGATAACCGTGTGTGTGCAAATTTCTGCCGACGTGTGTGTGTCTGTGTCTAGGCGTCTGTTCCATAGCGAAAGGTGCAAACAAGTTGCAATGGAGGTGGCAGACGCAGCGACAGCAAGCGTTGGTGGAAGCCGGCGTTTGTCTGTGGGTGTGTTCGTACTGCGGTGCTAAATGTCAGCCCGACGGGAAGCATGGCGCTAACAAGAGCAGCGCTCCAACTACAGCTTCCATAAATGAAGGCGGGAGGTGGGCCATTGCAACATGGCTGCAAACAAAAAACCCTGCATCCTGGTTTCCATAAATTGATGTCTGGAATAGTAGCTGCAAACCATTTCATAACAAATGTATCAGGGGTCAGGACCAACTGGTTGCACTGGCCGCACTGGTGTCCCCAACCTGTTTTATTTGGGGGTGCACCCAAATTTTCAAAGCCTCACTAATTCCCAAATTGGAATACATACTGTATTATGGACTCATTTTTGTCCGTGACCCACATACAGAGCAGAAAAAGAAAACAAAGTGCAAGCTTCACTAAACAGGGCAACTCTGATGGACGGCTGCTCTTGTTTTGTGGTGATGCTCCTCCTTTCTCAGCCAGTATATCCTCAAATAAATGCTTAACCAGAAACAGATTTCCTACAGCGGCGTCCTGTTGAATTTCTTAAATTCTTGCTGTTTCTGCCATCCTCTTTGCAAATACTGAACTGCTGGGGGAGACTTGAGCTCCATCAGCGTAAGTCTAGCAGTCAAAATTCATTCAGCTCCTTCGTTTGGCTCAGGCACCATGAAAACTCTTAAACATGTGGGGAAAACACATCACATCCACATGATTCATTGTCAAGTTCCCGTTGCTGCATGGCGGAAAGCGTACGGCCTGACTAAGGTCTGCAAGGAGTCGTGACGGCTGTCAGAGTAGGGATCGGAAACAAGCGGATTTCACAGAACTGTTTTTGTGTTAAAGGGAGGGGGGGATTTTCTAAACATTTTTCTTCATCTTAAAATGGTATTTGTCTCGATTGTGTCATTCTTTGCCACGCTGGATGCCCAACATGAGTGACTGCACAACTGCAGATCATTTCACCTCTTTAATGCCGACCTCTACGTAATTATAAAGTAAAAGGTGCAAGCCATCGAATGAATGAAGAGGATGCCTCCCTGATTTTCAGATCTTATTAAAACAAGCTCTCTGGCTTTCTTGGAAGTTCCCCTACAAGCACATTCAGAAAGAATCATCTAGCACAGGGGTTTTATAGCGGACACATCAACAGGTCCTTGCCTGCCGCCGCTTTTGCCATTAGCTTTATCTGTCCACATTCAAAGCCCAGAGCCCAATCCCTGTTAATTTCTCTGAATAGATTTTGCGAAGCTTGTTCTTCCCTTTATGCCCCCGACTGTCCTCAGGGAAACGTAGAAAAAGGGAGGAGAGAAGAGGAGATGCCGATCGCTGACACAGCTACTGAGATAGCCTCTCTTGTTGTTAAGGGATACAAAGAAACGGAATGAGAGGAGAGGTAGATGGAAGGAGATGCTGAGATGGGGATAAGAGCGCAGGTGCCAGGACGTTCTGCTGGGCTAAGCTGGGGAAGGATTACCGCCTCATCTCTCCACTTTTTAGCCTTTATTTGGTGCGTATTTATTCAGGTTTTTGAAGCTGCAGTGCATTCCTTATCACAGGTACACACACGACACTAAAAAGGAGCGAACAGCTGGAAATGGGAGGACGAGGCAGGTATGCCCTCTGTGCGGCAAAGGCCGGGCATGGACAACTCCATGAGTGAGCCAGCGACGAGCAGCTGACATGAAACGCGGAGAGACGCTGGGAGGCGAGCGAGCGAGCGAGGGACAGTTTGGATGAGCGGCGGCGTGCGTGCGTTGGAGACGCGAGGGAGACCGACTCTTTGCGTTGACTCTAAATGTGACCGTCGTACGAGTTAACCCTTCAGCCAAGACAACGCAGATGTGAGGCAACGGCTGCGTTGCCCTAAAGGCCCCCCCCTGTCCGTTTCGTCCTTGTTTTTTTTGTCTTAAATACCCCTACATATGTGAAGCAGCAACATACTGCTGCAGGATTTGATAAATGCGTACGGTGAGGGTGGGGGACGCAGAGGGGGCGCAGAGGGAGATGAATGTGCATCTGTCTGTCAAAACTGTCACCATGTTGCGCTTTCGTGTCATAGTCATCAACAGAAAAGGCTCAATCTAAGCGTAAATAAATCATACAGGCCCGGAGCCATTTCCCCGGGTTGGCTCATCAGATTCAAATGACACATGGTGAAGGACACAGAGTATTTACTGTCTCTGCAAGTACGCCACCGAGAGCCGAATGCAACAGAGGGAAGCCGGTGAGGAGATAAGACGCTGGGATTCTTCCAGCAGCTGAGTTTAAACAGACGTGGCTGGAGATTTTTTGGATGAATGGGAAACACGTGCCAGTCACACACTCCTCTGGACCCCCAGCTAAGCGGGGCAGCTCAGTAAGCAGCGCAGCAGGATGCTGTGGGTATCGCTGCCTATTTCACTCTCATTTTGTTTAGGTTAAAAAAAGTAAAAAAGAAAAAGAAAAGCAACAAGCGGACAGAATTTATTAAAGGGCAAGTCGGTATAACCGAAGGCAACCGTGACATGGAGAATGGGAGCGTACGCATGGAAATACTGCCATTTATTTACTGAGGAACATAAAATGCTAATGAGGTGAATAACAACGGCAGCGAATTAAGAAACAAGCTGTAAAAGTGAGGCTGCCTCATGGGGCAGAACGGGAGACGCACAACAACCGGATGACCGCAGAAGGATTAACAAGGCGGCTCTTGGAGGATAAAATAAATAAATCACAAAATCACTTTCAAACTTGGCCCTGCAATTATCTCTCTGAATCGCCTTTGTTGCTTTTACGGCTCAAACAATCACACCAAGTAGAAAATGTGATGGAACCTTTTGATATCCATTTTATGAATATATTAAAACTGACTGAGTGAGCCAACATGTCTGCCCTGCTGCTCTGGCTTATTCATTCACATCTGCAGTCAATATCCTGATTACATCCTAATTCTGAGTAAGACAAGTGAACTTAGTCTCTTCTCTTATTATCTTGTCCTTTTATTTGTCATCTCAGACTTTTACAGAGTGCACGGACAGGTGGACTTAAGTGATCAAGCTGAAACCAACTACACACACACACCCACACAATAAATGCTCTGTATTAGATGAAGACAAGCAGAGGCTTAAATAAGGGCCAAAATGACGCAGATGAAAAGATGTTAGACAATCAGTGCTGTAATTACATCATCTTATTAACACAGCGGCTGGCTGCCTTCACTACTCGCATCCACTTGGTTATTTTCCTTTAAAGTGGCAGGTATGGCAGCATAACTAGAAGACAAAGCAGGAAAGGGACCAAAACTATACAAGCTCTTATATCCGAGTAGCTAAATAGGTAAACAGAGGCTACATCCACATGCAGATGAAACCAATTTAATTTTTAAAAGGTTTCACTAAATAAATGGTAAGCGATGCATCTAGACAAAACACACACAAAAACACTCCAACACATTTATATACACACACTGACACGCTTTATATACAGATTTAGTTGTAAATGTCAGGTGATGCTCAGTAGTTTCTGCAGGACATACAAAACATGAGTCATGATTACATTGTTCAAAATTTGGACCAGGATACAATTTTGCTCAAATCCGTTGAAATGGACCCTGAAAATGTTGTTCTGATTATGAGGCGATTTAACTCGCATCCTGTGTTTAACAGAAGAAACCATTTGGGAGAATTTACTGACTTTCCGGAAACGGCATAGAAGATTTCCGATGTAAACAACCGGCTGCCTGTGTGTATTTATCAGCGTCTTATGGGTTCCGGCTCCCCTCCCTTTTTAGTTTTAAGTTCTTTTGAAATCTCAAGCAGTCATTTGTATCAGAGACTGAGCAGCTGTATTTTAATCCTGCTATGTTTTCCACCAGCAGAAACAAAGTGCAGGATTACATTACATCGGCATGGAGCTGATTTAACAGGCATGCGCAGTAAAGGTAATTTCGACTGGAATTTCATTGTCATTTCAACAATGATCGGGAAAAACCCATGCAGCTAAACCTACTACTACTACTGTCATTTAGCAGACGCTTTAATCCAGAGCAACTTACATTTGTGAGAACAACACAAGCATAAAATCAAAGAGTAGGATACAGGAAGAACAGGTGGACTGCTGGTCGTCGATGTAGTTATGTCAAGTGCTAAGATTGTAAAAGTGCCTTAAAAAAACAAAAAAAAAACTGAAGGACTCAGAAACAGGAAACATTTTCATACCAGTCGGACTTTAAATCTAATCACCTGAGCTCATATTTACATGACCGCTGTCATCAGGCATAATTTTACTTCTTGGTAGGGTTTGCCCAAGCAAGTAAAAGTAAATGTGGGCAATGGGGTAATGGGTTCAGGAAAGCTACAGATGGATTTTAAACATTAACACAAAATGTTGGCGTTTCAGATTTATTCACTGGGACCTGCTGTAAAATTTTTTTTAAAAAAGCTCGTTCAACATGAACAAAACAATGGAAACACTACAGCTGATAAACCTGGCTGTTTTCTCTGTTTGGGGGAAGCGAAACTGGTGCAGTTCTGCATTGAATCAGGCAAGAAACAAATAGACTTTAAGGAAATATTGTGAGCAATCTTCTTCCCATTTATGACGCAACGTTTAACAATATGTGAAAAATCTCTCTCACATTGTTGCACTTCCTGCAATGAAATAAAGAAACAGCTGAATCTGGGATTAAATTATGCCGGTCAAGCTCCTAAAAACGCAGCAGGACTTTACCGTTAAAACAGCAACCGTTAAAATTAGTCTATTGATGCCACGTTATTATCTCTAAAGTAAATCCTTCATAGCAACATTCCCAGGGCATTCTGGGAATGCTTTGCTTGAAAACTTTATGTAAGCAAAAGGGAAGAATGCAGCTTAACATAAGGTTTAAAGATAAAAAAAATAAATAAAAAAAAACTTGACAGGAAATGTAGATGCAGAGTGGAATACAAAGTGGAATGTAAAAGAAAGGGATAGAAAAGCTGCAAAGAGGGATTACCACAAAAAAAAGTGCACTACGAGACAGCAAAGTGCGAGTGCATGAAGAGAATTAAACTACTCTCACTGACGTGGAAAAATACTGCAGTGCCCTTCATGTGGAGGAAAAAAAAGGCTAAAGAGGATACAGTTGGCTTCTAAGTACAGTGTGTGCCTGTATCTTTGCAGGTTATGCTTATTGGATAGATGTTGAAGTTGCAATCCTGTCTTACACACACACATGTGTGCATGCTTTAAAACACAAGGTCGCTCTCGTAAAAGGAACTGCGGCGATAAAGCGGTGGGGAGGTTTCTCCCTTCCTCCTGTCTCTCCGTCTCCATTCAGGCCCGTCCATCTCTCCGTCACAGCGATGGTGTGAACGCCTTTATGTGGGCCACTCATTTCACCTTGAGGCTATAATTCACTACTTTCTAGGAGCAGAGCAACCCAACGCTGAAACCCAAACTGCTGCAAACCTCCACCCGAAAAGAAAAGGGGGGGGGGGCGGGAGGGACAAACTCCACCTGCAACACCAGTTAGTCCAAATGTGTGGCCAAGTACTCAACCGCGACGGCCGTTAATGGCATTATGCTCTTAATTTGGCTCTCAAGGTCAGCCCTTTAAATCACAGATAAAGCCTCCACTTAAATGGCAAACTTGCCACTTGTCCTGCAGCTGCCGTTTTATTCGGCGACACAATTACGGCGTGATGGCCACGCGCGGCCAGGCCGGATTCAAAAGCGGCTGCATTTGCAAATGGACCGCGCGGGGAAAAGGTGCATAATTGAAACGCTCAGAGTAGCTTTGAGCACCTCTCAGGTTCGTTTCCACATGAAACCGATTGAAGTGGGACTGTCGAAGAGGCCGGGTTGGCACCATGCAGCAAAGATTTTTAAATCCCATCTGCCGCTGACGACTGATTCTTACTGTTCCTGCTCGAATGTGATCATTAAAACCCCCATCTGGGTCACGTTACTATTAGATGATAAAGCTTGTTTGTTTGTTAACAATTTTTGAATCAAGCTAGCATATGATGGTGCATTCGGTTCTACATGGACGGATGTTACCCACACTGTTCTTGACGTTTGCTTCATGCTACACTTCTGAATGGATGGGGACGGGTCTTAGTTGTAGCCGTAGAGCAGAAGGATCTGGTTAAGGTTTGTTTAACTAAACAACATGATTAAGGAGGAAAAAATGAAAAGAAAAACAGGGGAGGGGGGGGGGGGGTGGTGGTGTCTAGTTGAGTCTCCACCGTCTGCCTCTCTGACCAGGAAACCACACCATGCATTATTCATCACGTCTACTCATTCGCTGTCTCTTTCAAACACTCGCAAACATACAAAAACACACATGCTTGTGTGTGTGCATTGTGGAGGACGTGATAGGAAATGCAAGTTGTGAAGATACAAAAAAAGAAAAAAAAGACAAAGCTGGGGGAAAACGGGCCGAAGTGAAGGAGAAATGAAGTGACGTGGTCTGAGACTGTGAGATCCAGCACTTGTGTAATCGACCTCATGCCAAAATAATTCAAGCTTGATCTGAAATCATTGCGAAAGCATGGAAGGTGGAGGGGGGGGAGTGGGATGCTTTCCTCCAGCCAGAAAGAGACTCAAATCCATGAAAGACACATTTCTGTGGTCAAGAAGAAAGCTAAATGCATTGATCCGAGCTGCGATGGCCGCCGATGTGCAGAGAAAGAACAGACATGTAACACTTCAATTATCCCACTGCCACAGTGTGGCTATTTATACTTGTGGCTGCGGTTTAATAAGGATTACACCGCACATTCAGAAGGCAAAATCCTCTTGATGCCACAAAGGTATTGGGTTTATTAGCATTTAATTAAAATGCACACCAAGAACAGTTATTACAGGCAGAGAGATCAGGGCGCAGGCATTAGCGAGGCATCTGTGATGCCACACTGGCACCGTGACTCATCAGCGCTCCACAACACAGCCTCCTGCAGGTCTGAAGGCAGCCTGTTCCAACCCCGACCAATGGCAGCCTGCTGCAGTCGCTTTTCATCTCGCAAGGTGGGGGTACTGGGCGGCGAGGGATCCCCTTTCAGGCAGGACAGGGCCTGGTTTCGGATGCCATGGAAACGCCACAGAGATAATGGTAAGTTATTGTCTGCGTTTATTTTATTTTTTTCCTCCCACTGAGGCTAAAACAGACTGCAAAGAGGTGAAACAACTTGGAAGAGCCAGGTGGAGCTTTTACCCGTAACGTTTCAGGTGAAGTCAAATTTGAGCCACTATTCTTGAAAACATGCTTTGACCAATCCAATTCCAGCAAGCTGAAGTTATTTCAACTTGTATCGCCGACAGAAAAAATGAAGGTCGCGAAATTTGAAATAATTAGTCAGCGCTTCCATTTTATTATCAAGGTGCATTTTTCTTTTTCTTTATTTCTATGTGCATGTAAACATAAAAGAACATGAGAAGGAAGGTCAGGCAGTGCAGACTATGAGAGAGCATGCAGGCTGAATGAGGTCAATAAAGCTAAAAGTACATGAAAGCACCAGAGTACGGCACAAATTACAGTCCACTTAGCTCTGTCATGGCGCTTCTCAGACCATTTTATTTCCTCTTTCCTTTCTTCTGAATTCCTTAGTGTTTAATCAACTTTCATCTGAAGGAGAAAGCACATGCGGCTGCATGCGGGAACAAAATCTTAAAACATATGCAAACCAAACGTCGTCATATTTAAGGAAGAAAATGTTCAATCCTTGGAGCGACTATTAGTCCAATAGCCCCAAACTTTGGAGCATCACACTGAGATCTCAGCTGGAATGACACTCATTAGGTGTGCAGAGCTCTAATGAGGCGCTGGGAATGCTTCTAAATATCGCTTTCTGTAACTTGTGTTTTTTATTAAGACTACTGACTCATTCTAGATAAACATGTTAATGCGGTAAAAACTCCTCTCGGCTAAGGGGCGCGTTTGAAGTTGCCACCCAAAGCAGAAGGAAAATCAACAGTGACTGAGACGGTGATTGGATGTTTTTTCCTTTTTCTTTTCTTTGTTGTGTGTTTTTTTTTGTCAATGGAAGGTGGGAGGTGAGCGGAATTAAATCGGAGACATCGAGAAAAAAAAAGAAAGAGAGGGAAAAGAAAAGGCGAAATGTCTGGGGAGTGATGTTTACCGACGTGTTCTCTTTTTGCCTCACAATTCAGAGCTGCTGTTTTGGTTCCACGCTGGGAAGGAGCAGTGTCTGTCAGAGATTAACACTACATAGACAGCGAGAGGGGGGGGGGGGCAGAGCCGATAAACAGAGAAATGATTTTCCCAAAAGTCTGAAAGGCACAGTGGTGAGGAAAACCAGGACGCCAGTTCCTCTGGTTGCCACATTAACGAAGCAGGTTTGCATCAAGAGAAATTAAAACAGACATGAAATTCAAATCAGGGACAGAGCTGAGAAAAATAGATATTAAAAAGTGGACCCCCCAAAAAAGTGGAGAGCAGAAGAGATGAACGTGCTCACGGTGGCACCCCAACTCATCACAGGGTACAAGAAGAGAACATTTCATCCTTCGGATCAGCGAGTCAACATGTCATCAGCTCAACAAAGCGCTCCGACGCTCCGAACGGCGCTGAGGTGTGCTGGCGAAGCAAAACATTTCAAAAATGCAAATGATTCCACCAACAAAACCCGAATCAGATGTCATTCCCCTGGAGCCACCCGAGGAACGTCTTTAAAAGCTTCCTGCAATCAGAAGCTATTCAGAGGTGAATGCACAGCAGAATTACATGCTAATGGAGTTAAAGAAAAAAAATCCATATTCATGTTGGAGTGCGACACACCTTAATGACACGTTTTGGTTGTACTGGTGAAAGATGGAGGGAGAGAGATGGATCGGCGGCATGACGCATCCCCCCCCCCTCCATCTTTCATCCTCTCTTCCACTCTGCTGCTGCTAACTTGTCTCATTAGAGCTCCTGCACTTCCTCTCACCTCCTCAGTCTGGCCCCGTCCCCGGCAACTTTCTCCCGTTTCAATCAATCCTGTCATCCCACTCTTTCTGCCAGGATGCTTTTTTCATTCAATTCTTTTTCTTAATAGGGAATAAGAAATTCATTAAATGTGTGTCAATGTTTAAGCGTGTCTGAGTGTTCAGAGTGTTTGTGTCTATATAAGCCAGCCAAGCAGCCTCCATCTGAGCCAGAGACTGCTTGTGTGGCTCGGCTATGCCCGATGACTCCCGCCTACCTGTGGGAAACTTGCTGACGCTGCAGTTGACTGGCCAGGAAGAGGGAAGTGTGAGGCGGTGTTTGTGTGTAAATAGGAGGAGGAGGAGATTGTGCGCCTGATAATTACTTGAATCTGCTCCCGTACAGGAAAGACAAGAGGATGCAGCTACTTTCAGTTATGAAAAATCACATGAATGATGTTTTTAAACAAGACTGAGAGTTAAAGAGTTATAGTCTTTGCGGGACCAGAATAAAGAAATCTTCATCAGGGCTGGGATGATGATCTCTTTGGGTAGCCATTCTATGTAAATTGATTTTTATATGTGAACTAGCTGAACATGACGCATTTACATTTGGAGAACACAACACAGCAGCCAGAACATCATACTGGCGGCCATAATGCCCGACAAGGAAAAAATGTTAATAAATTGGGGGGAAAAAAACAACAAAATGATAACAAAAAAAGGATTTTTAAAAAATATAAAGCAATATTTATGTCAAGTGAATTTTTGTCCCACCCCTAAACTTTAGGTTGCCCACTGGGGGCAGGGAACAGACATAAAAATGACCTCCACCATGTTTGTCTGACTTGTCCACAGAGTCTGTTTACCTTTTAGCAGCCAAACTGATGGTGTCACTGGAAGCGGCTTGTAGAGATGCAGCTGCTACATAAATGCTGGTCAGCATTTGAAAACTGCTGTTTAAAACTAGATCGGTCATATTAAGACATCAGTTTAGAAGGAGCAAAAACAAACGCTGAGATTTAGTGTCAGTTCTGGGAAATACAGTTTATCAAACACTGGACAGAGGGTCAAACATGACCGTGGAGACGTTTAACGTGATGGAATGATGTTCTGGCTGTGAAAATCAGTTCCTAACTGAACCAAACTTATGACCTTTACCACTGTAACCTTCTTGCATCAAAGATGTTTTCAGGGTTCTCTACTAGGCTGAAGCATTTGGCTGTTGCCACCGATTGGCCAGAAAGTGGACGAGTCCTGAGAACCTCAGCAAATGTTTCCCCTCATCTTCTATTACCTCGAGTGAAACAAAAAGCCATGTATATGTATGGAGCATCCCCTCACTTTCTGTTTGCACTGCTATGATGAATCCACCCACATTCAGCTTGTACTCAGTTGTGATTAAAAAAAAACAAAAAAACAACCTAAACTAAGTAGGGTCAAGTTGACACCTTTCTGATGTAAAAAGTTTTTTTTTTTAGCTACATATCACAGTGGAAAAAGATAAAATGTATTCACTGATTGAACATCACCACGCACAGACTCAGGACATTATAGCAAACCAAAGAGTTTGGAAGGATACTCACCTACTAAACAAGCTGCAGTTCACTTTTTATTCAAAAGGCATGTTAGGAAAATACAGCAGCGCAGCTGGAGGAAGACTTATTTCACTACATCATGTCTCTATGGACAATTTCCCATCACAGCCACTCGAGTGGTGCTTTATTCCTTTTATTTATCTTAAAAACACACATAATTAACCCACATTCATGGCATCTGGAGTGCTGATTCGGTTTTGTTCAACGATTCAATGTTTTGGGTGAAAACATCTATCAGATATCATCTCACTTCACATCTTAATGACGGCAAAGCCTGTGCGCAGACTACAAACCATCAGTACAAATAATAAAATGTCATGTGCCGACTCAAAGCACCCTTGTCAGTCTAATTCTGTGTTGTCTGCATCAATTATTTCACACTCAAGGCTCTCCTGATACATTGCTGGTTTTCCATACACACACACTTTAGCATCAGTCTACCTTCAATAGCAGCCAAGGCTCCATTTCCATGACAATTCAACACCAGAGGACAGTGAAGTTAGCCACCCTTTGCAATAAAAAGCCCTTTAAAGCAGAGATAGGGATGCAGTGGGAGAGCAAAGGAGAGCAAAAGAGAGAGTGTGTGGCCTGGATAAGTGGTGGCAGGATTATAGCTCGTTCCATCATGGCTTTGGTCCATTCATTGCTTCTTATAAAAACCTATTAGCATGTGAATGAACAGGCGCACAGAGGATGGAGTTTTCTAAAGCCCAGGAGCTCTGATCCACTATCAGGTGGGCTTTCTGGAAAATGGAAAATCAGCAAAGAGGGAAGTGTATGATGGCCAACATGTATTTATGTATAAGTGTGTGTGTGAGTCCTGACGGAGGTTTACTTTATTCTATAAAACTTTAGTCAGATTTTTTGATGAGATTTGACATCACTCGAGGGACAAATACGCTACTTTAAATGCTTTAAAAAAAGTTCGCCAGGGAGTAAACAATTTAATCAGCTTATTAAAGCCGCTGCACCTTTTTTTCTATAAACTGTCTGGAAAATATGACATTAGGTTTATGTAAGAAGGGATAACCTCACTAGATATCCGAAATGAGGGGGGAAACGTAATTTTTATTGGGAAGTAATGAAAGGCTGCCTTTGTGCCAGAAAATTCCACAATAGTTCGTAAAAATGATGAAATAGATACCTTTTCATCCAAAGTGGAAGCTGAAAAGCACCCTTTAAAGCTAGAGTAGCTAAGATTGTTTGTATCTCTTGATAAAAGGAGTGATTCATCTTCAGATATCAACTAAATCTAGAGTGAAGTGCAGAAACAGTATGATCTTTCCAAGAGCCCAAACATCAAGAGCTTCCGACGAGAAGAGAAACAAGAGGACAGGATAGGAGTGCATCCCGATTGGTCCGCCTCCTTTCTTACCTCTCTCTGCAGCACCAGCTCTTTGGTGAACAGCATGGCCTCTTCGCTGAAGGGCTCGGCCACCTGCACGCCCCCCGGCGTATTCCTGGAACTACGTGGACATTCGATACCTAGCCAGAGACAGCAAAACGGTCAGAGTCAAACGTCAGCAAAGCTCTTTATGAAAAGAACAAGAGGCGCAAAATGACTTCAAATTCATTTGGTGTTAATGAGGCCATGCGGGCAGAATATACATGAGCATGAGATAATGTGTAGTCGGAGCAGTTAAAATATGCAAACCATGCTGCAAACTTCCGTCTGCTTTCTGGAAATTGCCAGCAACACATTCCGAAATATGACAGAAGTCTCCATAATAATGTTTCCAATCCAGTTTCCGATCTATGGTTTAATCTAAGGCTTATTCTATGGTTTAATCAGAGCGGCCAGAACAAGCCACCTGGCCAGTCTTTCCAATTAAGTTACTTTATAGCTTGAAAAAATAAATAAATAAACCATATTTCATCCACAATACCAAATAATTTTTCTACATTCCATGTAGATATATTGAGATAGGATATTTTCAAAAGTGTTAATCCACTACTGAACAATTTATCTCAACAAGCACATAATTCTTTCATGGTATAGATTATTTCAGTCAGATATCTGGGTCCATTCTGTCCTTTTATTTTTTTTTATTTTTTTTTTAGAGAGTTCAACCTCTTTTCAATATAGGTAAAGCTTTTTTCCTTTGAGGGAAAAAAAGCGGAAAACAAAGTGAACAACAAAGACGATCAGAGTTGTTTAAGGCGGCATTAACTGTCAGGGTGACACTGATTCATTTTTCATTTGTTACTGATCCACAGAACAAATAAAAATGAAATTTTCCACCTCCGATGAACACGCTGATCTTATTCTACTCCATTTCTGGGAGGAATCACTGAGGCGGTAATGGTCTTTAGCAGGTGGGCTCAAGTTTAATATTCAATAGGATTTTTAAAAAGGGTAGACTTGCAGGTTTCTGGTCTATGTCTTGTTTCAGTTTGAAAACGGTGTAGTCTTTTCTAAATGAGGCCCAAGGAGACAATTTGTTACATCATAAAACCAAAAAAGAAGAAAATAAATTGAGATTCAAATCAAGTAAAATTCATTACAATCTGCACCAAATGGATAACTGGCGGTCATGGGATGAACCCTGCGCACATGAAGCGCTGCTGAGAACTCATTTCCATTAAACAGCAGTGAAATATGCATCCGACATCGACTTTGGTAGATCTTTGAGTATTTCTTATTATAGTGCCCGTGTAGGACTGGAGAAGCCTCAGGGCAGAGATGAGGGGAGGAGGAATAAAAAGGTAGAGATGCTGTGCTGCTGTAGGATTTATACATGTTAAAATCCAAAAAGAATGCATTGTTATAAAAAGGAAGAGAGGGCAAAGATGTATGCATAACACATCTCCTCCAGTTAAAGGCAAATATGAATAGCTAACTTAGGGTACGAGGATCTCGGATGTATTAGTAAAGGTACTTCACGCTCATTAATTTTGTATGAATAGCCTCTATCCTCAATTAACACTCATTTTGTCCTTTAGAAATGGATTCAGTGTTACTCTATGCAGCATGTGATCCGCTGCACAACCCCTAGAAAAAGGCAGAAATGAGCATGTGCAATCTTTTACACTACAGGAGCTATAGATGCATCTGTCAATATCCAGATTCTTCAAATTCTACTAATAAGCTCAATCGCCTCATTTTCCTGCTACAACCCAACAAGCAGGTTTCAGCTCTGTTTTACGCCGAGGAACCTAATGATAGTTGCAGCTGCAAGTTGGAAGCCTGGAGCATATTGCTAACAAAGCAGCGGCTCCTTCCTAGGGTCTCTTTCCTGTATGACTCGAGGTTTAATTTAATGAGCTTTACTGGCATGACAGATATACCACCTCAGGGCCGACTCACGAACGCATGACAGAGAAGTAAAAATCTGATTTGTTAGAGCATCCTGGTGACTCAGTGGTTAGCGTGGCTGTCTCGGTGCAAGATGATCCCGGGCTTTTGAATTTGACTCCTGGTCCTCCGAAGTTTTGTTTGCATTCGTCCCATTTTGCGGTGAGCTTCCTCTGAGGGGTCGTGCATTTATATAACAAGGACTTGATACTTTTTGCCCGGGGAAATGTGGCGGAACGCTTGCCCTGACATGCTGGGGGGAGAAAAAACAAAAAAATTTAAAAAAAGGAAAAGTAGTTGGAATAGATGTGCATGATTGGGTGTTAATTTTTCCATTGCTTAGATTAGGAAGTGGAACTAGTATTATCTAATGTTTCTCCAATGGTAGTTTTATTGGTGAAGAATCTAGGACACTATGTATCTGGTGAGTGTACAACTTAGCTGCTGTACTATTAAGAGATTAAAATAATTTTGCTTACAATAACTCCAGGAATGACTTTTTTTTATTTCACCTTTCCAGGGTAAATTGTGAGGACAAGATAACCATTTATAACTTGTTTAAGAACACAGAAGCGAGATCAACCCATTGGAAATCATCTTAGAAGTCAGTGTTGAGCTGAACGGATTTTTTTTTATCCTAAGTTCAGTACTTTTTGTTCCCTATGAGGCTCTGCCTGTCCCATTTATGACAACAAGAACAAAAGTCAGTGTATTCACGCTGGCAGGGCAGAGAAAACGGCCCAGGAAAGACGAAAAGAGGCCAAAGGACAATCAGACATAAAAAGGTCTGAACTATACAGTGGGGACAAAGATCTTCTGCACTATATTGGCATCATTTCCGTTCCTAGTAAGCGCTCGGCAGATATGAAAAACAAAGCGTTCTTGCTCAGTTTAACATGATACAATGACCTCAGGTTCTAAAAATGTGTATAATTCACTCAGTAAAGCAGCAGAAGCAACGTTACAGTTAACCTGGACTTGTTCCAGATTGTACGTCAATTAATAGCACTGCATCTGAACCCCGGATTTACAGCGTTTAGTCATCTACAATTCAATAACACATGTAATAAAAGATAAAGATTCCTGTCTAGCATAGATGAAGGTTTATATACATTTCTATGTTTAAGCAAACCAGGACAAGGCTTAAACACACGAGACTCTGTGGCTGCCGCACTGTCAGAATCAGACAAAATTTAAAAAAACAGAGAGAAATATTGAGGGACGCGGAATAAATGAAAGGAGAAAGACGAGATAGGAGGGCTTCTGGAGGGGAAAATGCTGCATGCTGCTAGCAAGAAAAGAAAAAAAAAATTAGTGTATGCAGTAATTGCGGAGAGGGGAGATATGAGTTTCTGCTTGGGTTGGCCGGAACTAAGATAAGGGCTGGAATTGTGTTTTTCCTCAAGCATAATCCACAGAAAAGACTACTCATGAATGCTATACACAAAGAAGTCAAGTTTAATTGTATAGCGTATAAAATACAAGGGCTGTTCAGGCCCACGGGAGCAACAATTTCCAACTCAGTCAAAACTCTTTAAGCTGACAAAAACATGCCTGAGAAATGGTCATTTCTCAAGGGGGAGGCGAAAGATTACACTCCAGTAAAGGGGTCATAATAGGTCAGATACTGCTGCAATGAACCCAGATGAGAATTGGAATAAAAAATATAGTATATGTGGTCAAAGTGTACTGAATGCGTCTGTCAGATCTAACTGCACTCCTGCAACTCCCTGGCACATACAGTACTGCAGCCTCCTCCCTGCTGCATTTAAACCAAGCCAGGGAGCCACTTAGCACAGCCAATTTTAACCTGCGCTGAGATACATAACTCAGCCCTGACACCCAGATAAACATCTGGGTCATACTCTAGGATATCCATCTTATCTGATCCCGGTGACAAACAAGACATACACTGATTGTGGTGACATTACACTATACGGCAAACAACACGCCACCGATGCTTCTGCTGATGCTCCTAGCACTAGCCTCCATCTATGAGTTCTCAGTTTAAACAGGGTCTGAATACGGAGCGGTTCATTTCAATGTTTGAATCATTTCTTCCCACCATCATTTCCCACCATGGAAATCCCCCCCCCTGAGAGATGAGAGGAGTGGCCCTGCGGGGAAGATGTTAATCTGAGTTTGGGGTTGATTTCACGTGCCCGAAGGAAATCCAAACACCTTCTCAGCTCCAAAAGTCACACATTTCACGTTTCTGTATGTCAAACTCAGACTGCTGATTCCCAGTCATTCCATTAAAGTGAAGTAAAGGCACATTTTGATAAAGTGATAGATCTGATCTGTGGCATTTTTTAAAAGTTCACAGATTACAGTCATTTACAAGTCTCACAATTTTCCCAGTAAAACAAACATATCAGAAGTTAAAACAAACATTGAACCATTTCATGGGAAACATGAGCTCCTTTTGAACGTGATGTCATGTCCTACCATGAATCAAATCTGGTAAATTTGCAAATCGCTGCTTTTTCATTTACATTTTACAGCTTTCTGTTTTTTAAAGAATCAGGGTTGTGGGTTCGTTTCCTGGAAGTTGTAACTTAGTAAGTTAATGGGATTTCAGTTGATCCAAGGCAAAAAAAAAAAGAACCGAGTTAATCTCGTTCTCCTTTAACCATCTAATAAAAATGACTAAAAATGACTCGGGCATGTGCATGATGTATAAATATCATGCAGGAAGTTTCAGTGCTCACAATGTGCATATTTATCAGCCTTTGGAGATTTTGCACACAACCCACCAAACATTCGCCTTCTTGTTTTTGGAAAGTCTGCAGGTAGAAATGATTACTTCCAGAATATGAATGCATTTGTCCTTTTTAATGTTTCCACATCTTGATTATTGACGGGATATAATTAGCAGCGTGACAGGTAAACAAACTGAAGGTGGCTGTGTGTGTGTGTGTGTGTGTGTGTGATGAAGGTGGCTGTGTGTGTGTGTGTGTGTGTGTGTGTGTGTGTGTGTGTGTGTGTGTGTGTGTGAAGAAATGCAGTCATGCAAGTGCAAATTCAGCTCAAGAAACTAATCTTTCCTCCATCACCCATAACCGCATCATTCCATTTAAATTTCCATCTCATTAATCTTCCTTGTCCTTTTCCGTGCGGAACTGGCGAGGTGACTATGCTCCATTCGAATATCGGCCGCCTCTGCAGATGCCTCGGAGGATACGGGCCGAGCGAGAGGTTCAGCGGTGGGTGAGAGATGCAGGTGAGCGAAGATGCATGGGTCAGCAGAGAGGGGCGCGGGGAGTGCAGCAGGCAGTCAGAGGGAGTAGACATGCTGTTAGAGGAAATCCAAGGATTTGGTTTGACTGCCTCTTTTATCCTCTCGATCCATCTTGGTGCCACGGCGTCGTCTATATGGCTCTCTAATGTAAGGCCCCATTACGTCAAACCAAGCTTAAGCAAATCCCAGTTCATTCCTCCGCAGCACATACAGAAAGTGGACACCGACTTTTGTGACATTTGGTTTGTGAAGCGGAACAAAAAGCAAAAACATCAAATAAAACTAATTCGCTTACATTAAAACTTTGTTCATCTTATTCCACTTTCACTGCAGCAAACTGATGCAGCATAACAGTATAATTCATTTATTATGTGCAGCAAGCTTTTTATTTTTTTTATAAAAGTTAAACACTAGCTGTAAGTAGATGTGAGCATATTTGCAGAGCTTTTTTCTCCCTCCATAGATGCACACAGAGGATGACTGATTCGTCTGATGCAGATCGTAACCAGTTTAGGTTCAAGTTTTTAGCTCAGACTACTTCAAATGTAATCACATTATAGCAACATTATTTAGAGCCAAAGCTAAAAATCTGTCGCAAAGCGTCAAGATTAATTAGTTTCTGAAGAGATGATTAAAAATGAGGTGCAGATTGCAATAAATTAATATTTCATTCAGAAACTTTTTAAATGACAGTTTTTTAGATTAAACATTTTCAAGGGGTTAGTCTAGAAATCTCAGCTCAGGATTTGCCAAACACAAGCGTGCACTCGCTCTGATTTCAAAATAAATGAGTCTGACAAACGGTGGCAAGTCACAGGGAGGACGGCGGCGAAAGCTCTTTGCTGACGGTGGAAATCTGAGCATCCGACTGATGGGAGACTCATTTTTCTGACAGTTGGCTCCTCGACATAACTTTCTGAGTAGCTTTGAAAGTGCATTTCACCTGCTGCGGCCTCGGTCGGAAACAGTAAAACCAATAAACTTTTACAGCTTTTTTTTTTTTTTCCCTCCACCACCTGGTCCCTTGCTTTGCTTCCTGGGGCCTTTACAGCCGCATAATTCACAGCAGCTTCATTTCCCTTTTCTCCTTACCATAACCTTCCTTTTCTTCATCATCCCCACGTCCTGTCAGCTTCCACATCTCACTTCAGCCCTTCCACCCCATTTTTCTTTCATCATCCTCCGAAACCTGCCTCGCCACACTCCCAAATCCCTTTCCTGCAAAGGTGCCCTCCTTTTCTTTTATGGAGAGGATGACTCTTTTACCCTTTATCAAACTTACATACGGAAGCGAGGCTGCACAGGCCGGCGAGCCAAAGGAGAGGGAAATACCCTTCATCTCTTCAAGCACACCTCCGCTGCTCTTTGAAGCATGGGCTTCTCTTTCCCTTAACCCTAGTTTCCTTAAAACACTGCCTTTATCTATCGAGGAAAAAACTTTTAAAGGGGAAAGAGGCACCGGGGCTTCGAGTTGCCCTGCTGGGGAGACACATCTTAGCAGCAAAGGGCTCTCGCTGTAAAATCAGGACAAATATTACGGCTAAAACAAAAAGGATAAATATGCTGCTGGCTGAAACAAGGCAGGAGTTTTCAGCGTTATAAAAATGAAATTACAGTTTTACATCACTGGCTGCCTTAGGATCATTTATGTACAGTGCTACTGTAAACAGTTTGTTCTTCAATGGCCTCCCACAACATTAACAGAGAAAGAAAAACTGGCCAGGATGAACACAATGAGGGGAAAACCACTAATGAAACAGATGACTAATGCAGGACTTGCTTTAACAGCATCATCCTTTGAATGTTTTCTCCATTTGTCTGGCCAGTCGGCATTTACTCCGCCCTCAGAGCAGATGAATAAACAAGGGGAGCGCAGCTTTTAAACATCATGCTTCAACCTTTAATAGAAACTAAATGGAGCAGTAATTAATAGTGACACTTAACCATATTATAGCAATATAGTCTAATATAAAGGCTCATTGCCAGTTTTTAAAAAAAAAAGTGAACCTATAAGTTCCCTGTGTGTTAAAACAAGACCAGGTAACTGTGGAAGGCAATAGCGAGCATTTTGAGATCAGTAGTAGAGATATAATAGTTCATATGTGTTATTTATCAGTGCATACAATAAACCTTGGCACATTAAACCAAAACAACTCAAGCTAATGTTAGAAAAAGGGATGGAAATTGCAAGAAAAGGAGAAAGGGAAGAGGGAGATGTTAATCTGATGCAGCAGATTCTTATAGGAAAGCAGGTTCGAAATCCAAACAATAAAACGGAGATCATTTACTTCTATGAGGGTTAAACAGGTCTGATGTTTTTATTAAACACACCACAGGTCATTTCATTTCCTACAGATGAATCTTTTCCTCCGGGGATGACCTTAATCTAATCCGCTCAGGGCCATCAGCTCTAATGTGGCTGCTACAACTTGCTAATAACCTCTGACTGGATAAATTCTTTTCTAAAGTAGCCAAGGTAAACATGCTGCACACACAGGACACACACAACCAGAGAGATTTTTTTTTTTTTACCCCAAACCAGTCCAACATACTGTATGTGACAGCCACTTCTTTGCCTGGCAATATTCTAATTCATCTTGTAACAGATGGAAAATGCAATTACAAACCCACAGTGGAAAGCAGAGACAATCGGAAGCAGAATCAGAAAAATCAATTCATGCATGAATGATCCAGCCGAGCATAATTAAACAAGATTGACGCGTTTGTCAGAAATACAGTAATTCCATTTTTTCCTTCATGGAAATGAAGTGTGTGCACGGCGGGCAAATGTCTGACCAAAAACAACGATGGACTGGAACAGATTCCACAATAACAACAGAGCATCATCTGCTGCGGAGGAACTGAGCCTCCCTCTCCTCCCTCTCCTCCCCATGATCTCGGAGGATTTATAAAGCCCGGTTTGATACAACGCTTTCATTACGCGAACAAAATGTCATGAGCTTCGGGAGGGGAAAAAAAAAACTGCGCCATCAAATGTAATAATGTGTTTCAATCCATTTGCATCTTGCCCTAAAATTTCTGTTTTCTGATTCTTAAAACAAGTTGAGCCTCAGTGAAAGGGCCTCATCTGTCCAACACATGTAGATAAACCGTAATAAAAAATGTCGTGCCTTACTTCTACTTTATCTTATTTTCTATTTTGGAGACACAACTGTGTAATTCATGAAACAGGTTTACTTAGTGTTGTGTCCTCTGTGCTTCTGGACAGATGAAAGATGATAAACTGCCGTAAGCAGCACAGCGACTGTTTATGAAGGCAAAGATGCTACGACTTGATATTCTGCGTAAAACCCGTTTCCACAACATGACCTTCTAAGAGTTGAGTTGCAGAGGAATAGAAAAAGCTTGAGGAACAAACGTTTCCACTTCAGCTGGAAACTGGCCGAGTCTGAACCACTCCAGCTGAACGCGGCGGCCGGTGTCTGATGACAATAACAAAGTGGAGAACAGGAGTCGGTGTGTATTTCACGCCTGGCAGGGAGCCAGACGGGTGACGGCGAGGTTAAAGGGGGACACGTGCTTCATGCCAGCACAGGTGCTCTGAAACAGAGGGAGCTGTGCTTGGCACATAAACTCTGATTCACCCCCCTTGCCCTTATAGAACTGGC
The DNA here is from genome assembly GCA_036024015.1 of Craterocephalus amniculus. Lineage (NCBI taxonomy): Eukaryota > Metazoa > Chordata > Actinopteri > Atheriniformes > Atherinidae > Craterocephalus > Craterocephalus amniculus. The sequence goes on from JAVQJG010265253.1 coordinate 25,536, forward strand.
TTCTGAAGAGGAAGGGTCTGCACCAGCTGGAACAAACACACATCTTGGCGCGACTTTTCAGTGAGAGGGATGCAATATTTTTGATTAACTTTACCACGGCAAAGGCAAACGCCCTACCGCTTCCAGAAATGAGTCAATTAAATGACACAGAAAGAGACGACCTTTGAGTGGACAAGGCCCACGATACCCACCAGCAAGGAGGAATGTGATGAGGCAGGTTTCTTTGGGCATGTAGAGCTTGAGGCGCGATCCGCTGAAGACGTGCTCAACCACGGCCTCCGACCGGCCGGCCCTCTGCAGGAAGGGCAGGAACTGCTTGGCTTTCTGCGTCTCCTGATAGAAACGGAAAGAAAGACAGAGATGATCATTATATCATGTTATATTGCTTCAATAAAACAAAAGAAAACGATCATTTTGATCAGTTAACCCTTAAAACTCCAAACCAGGGTCAAAATAAAGGTTTTAAGCAACATTCTTTGAATACAACAATATAATTTGTTGTAGATTTAACAAACGGTTTCTGAACAAACACGACTCTTTGCTTCTAGATTCTAAACCTCTTAGGTGGGAAATCTATGCCTGTATGTCATCTAAAGTTGACCTCACACAGTTGCACACCAATGTTCCTGAGAAACTGTTGACAATATACCGGTACAACAACTTCAGAGGGATCTATGATTTTTAAGAATCTAGGCAAAAATGCTGCTTTAATCCTGAGTCAAATCTACAGAAAAGGGCTTACAGTAGACAAAAAGTGCTTTTTCCAGACATCTTTTCATCTTAGTGCCGCCTAATGAAGTCTGCCTTGCTCCTTAGTAACACGTCTGCAACCCTCCTGCAATCAAAAAGAATTCTCTCCCTTCCTGCTTCCATCTCTGTCTGCAACGTGAGTCACCGTCTTATTGGCGTGCTGAGGCCAAAAAGAGGGGAAAAAAAATAAAATAAAAAACTGCAAGCAGAGTCAAATCGCACAGCTAGTGCTGCTGTGGCAGGGAAAGATTCATAAACGATAAAAAAAAAAAGATAAAATGTAATATGTGCCTACTCCAGGCATGAGCATGTAGGCACAACAGACCAGTGAGTCACGGACCTGCGTTGTGTTTCTGTGGGGCGGCATGGAGTACAAAAAGCTCAGACGAGGAAAGTCGGAGCAAACAGACAAGTTCTCCGTTTGCTACCGTCGATTTACTTGAGAGCTCTTCGCGGTTGGAAACAACAACAGAAAAACATCTGTGTTTACATTTGGGGGAAAAAAACAACGCCATCGATGGGGCTCAAACGCATGAGCATCCCAGCAAAGGGTCCGCGCTTTAGCCATAAGATGCAGCACCTGAACTCCACCCACTGGAATCCAAAATAACCCCTTGAGTGGGAGATGACACTCTTGTTCAAACAAACACATTTGCAGCACCTGCAGTGCGTGTGGGCTGCTGCTGTCTAACTCGGTTCAGATTGTGGAGGGGGAAAAAAAAAAAAAAAAAGGGAAGAGACATGAGAAATAAGAGGACCTCATTATGCAACCTTTAGAGGCACGAGGTGACTCAAGTGCTTTATCCACTCTCCTCCCACCACCTCTGTACATCTCCTACGCCATACATTTATAAACCTATCTCTACTCTATTTGTGACTGCATCCCACTCTGTGCGCATAATCTCTTTCTGCAAACCTTTACCACCGAAGGATGCTGACGTGCAGAAGTGTGTGTTTCCGTGTGGAGAGGGCTGTGTCGTTCGCAGGGGTGTGTGGGTGTGTATCAGAAAGGGAAAAGGAGAAAGAGGTGGGGGGGGGGGGGTATTTTGGGGATTTATGTGCTCTGTTGCTATTTTGGTCCTTTTATTACAACGTTCATTGCGGGAGCCTTGCCAAACAACTGGTGCATCGGTGTGCTCATAGAGCTCGCCTACTGCCAGTCGCTGGCGAGGCTCCTAGTCTGTGCTCCAGATCATGACAGGATGGTGCTCGCTGCAGAGACGGATGACGTAGAGTAGCGCAGTCTAAAGACCACCGCAGCGCTTGCAGGGTCTCCGTGCAGGCCGTTTCTCAGCTGCCAGACCAAAGCGTAGACTGGACTCACGACGCTCCTACCAGTCTGGGCCCATTTACATGACTAGCAAGATAGAAGTGCCATTACCTGATCTACTTACCACTGCAACCTCAGTACAGCCCCTACAACACGGTCCACTCAACAGTCAACCAGCTCCACATCAGAGCCTTCTACTGCTTGCCACCCAAATGGCTTTTTTATTACCTGTAAGGGGATTTTTGGTGATTTGGAAGGTGCCCGCAAATAAAAATAATCATTTTCCGAGAGTAATCAAATAAAAATAATTGTATTAATCACCACTTCTGAGATGAGATACCTGATAAGTCTTCCTTGTCTACATTTTTTCAGTCTATTGTGCACAAAGACATCAGAGTAGTGGGGAGAAATATAGTTGTGTTCATCTGAATTCTTAATTAGATACTAATCCAACCTACATGAACACCTCGATAATCTGTTACCAGCAGAGATCCGGTAATGGCTGTGGTGTTGGTGTGCATGTAAACTCAATGAAAACCAGCTACACTACATGTCAGGACTTAGACTTCAGAAATATTCTTTAAAAAAGAAATGGTACAACAAAGCACAAACAACTGCTAAACTGTTATACAACTGTTAAAAAAGCAATAAAAGAGGGACAAAATTCATTCATTACGATGCAAAACATCCTGAAGCAACCAGATCGCTCGGGTCATCGGAGCCATCTGACCAAGTCATGTCATCACATATGCAGCCAAAGTCTTTTTGATCTCAAATTCAGAATGATGTACCAGGCACAATACTATTAATCATGTTTTGAGATGTCTTATTTCTTAGTGTGAATGTGGAGTGAATGGATAATGTAAAGCCCTTAAAGTGCTCTATAAAACTAATCAATTATTTTTCAATTCTTTTAATAAAAAACTATGTGTTCCTTCTTCGATTCAGAAGAATCATCTTTAGTTTAGTTTTGTTTCTTTTTTTCTCTAAGAGAAACACTGAAGAAAGTTTGACAGGCTAGTTTTAAGTTGTTTTTTCTACCTTCTACTTTTCTACTCAGTTGATTTACGAGAGTAAAAACTTTTCTTTTTGCCACTGCCTTTTATCAAAACAATTCCTCACGTTCCATCTTTCATATCTGTTATTCTTGGATCCACTTCCAGTCTAGTAACATGATGGTGAATGAAATCAAAGTTGCACTGAACAGATCTTGTTCATTCTTTTTACTTACATTTCCATCATAACTTTAATCTTCCCAATTCAAATCTTTCTTTTGGCCCTTTTTAACATTCTGTGTAAAGCACTGTAAGTTGTCTTGCGCATGATATGTAATACAAATAAACCTGCACTGCCACATGGGAGATGTGCAGTTCTACATTTTCAAGCAGAAGGCCTCACATCCTCTTCACCCCCCCCACTCTTATCAACGTTCATTTATTATTAAACACACAATCACCCTTCATAACAACTCCCAAGTCCCTGCTGCATGGATTCACTGCGGTCAGTTGAGCCAACTAAGTTAGGTGGAGGTTTTTAAAAGCATAAAGTGAACTAAAACCCCCCAATGAAATATCCGACCTGCTCTGTCAGCACAACAATTCCCTGTCATAATTATATTCACAGGGTTTAATGGTTTATCTGTCCTGCTGACACAATAAGACACGGCGAGATTATGATGAGAACAATAACAAAGAAAACATCTGAGTGCATTTATGCTGAGAAATGCTGGACTCCGACTTCCTGCTGCTGTTTATGTTTAACCCATTAACACCTGAAGTGCTCTGTAACCAGGTTAATGACTTGGGAGAAAGCCTCCTCTTAAATGTGCTGTTATAACCCTTTAAAAGCAATTTAGGAAGCTTACAGATGACCACTAAATCTGGTGAAAGCACTCGGAATTAAAATATAAAAAACAGAGTCTGATTAATGTAACCTAAAGCCCTTAAGAGCATCGGAGTGACAGAGACAAAGAGGTGCTAATGTTTTAGAGGTTCTGTTTTGATTTTGTTTTTCCCTTCATAGCAGACCATCTAATGGCAGGTCGAAATGAATGCCATGTGTACCCTTCAGGCAGACAAAGGCCCTGATTATTATAAAAGGGGGATTTTCAAATGCTAGACACCAAAGACTTCGGTGGAGTATATGGAGATAAATACACCTTGCCTTTGTTTTTCTAAACTGGCCACCATCGTTTTCTTTTATAGGTCAACTGTTAGAAAAATTCAATTACAATAAACAAAAGACAAAGGAAAATGTTAAAATAAAAAAAATTTTAAAAAAAAAACGGACTTCCTGGATGGGTAAAACAAAAATTTAAAGTAAAAATTACACATGCTCAAAAACAGTGTGTAACCAATCGGCCATTACTGCGGGACTTTATGGTTTTCCCACGCTAATGTTCATGCGATGAGCACTCCCAATCAGGCTTCATTAGCCAAATGATGCCTCCATCAAGCCCCTGGGCACGCGTAAACAAGCTAAAACCAAGCACCGCTGATGTTTTTATTAATGCAGTTTTATTTTTAGAGGCCACTTATAGGGATGAGTGGACGATTAAAGATCTTCTTCGGAGAATTACTGGCCCGACGTGTCTTTAAGAGACATGGTGATTTTATGAAAATGAGTAAACATTTAAAAGGATTTTATTCTGATCACAGTTTGCAGATGGAGGCTTATCCTGTTATCCACATCATGGGGAAAAAATAAATAAATAAAAGATGTGTGTACATTGTTTTTTAAAAAAAGGAATTGAAAGAAAAATACATACCCCAGAGATGTCGGCCACTCTATGGATGGGCACCTCCTTCTTGCTGTGCAGGCCTTTCCCATTCTTTATGGCCCTGCGTTCAAAACAGCCAAAGCATGAACACAAACGTCTCCAACACAAATACCTCCACATGAAAAACCGCATGGCTGTAGGTTTAATGCACGATTAACGCACCTTAAGGGCTCCCATTTTCTAAGATCTATGAGACCTTAGAATAAAATCAGAAACGATGACGCTAGAGCAGATTTGTGAGGTAGAATCAGATTTTCTTTCCCCTAGCTAGCATTATGCCTCAACTGGAAAGAAAAGGGATGATTTTCTATTTTTTTTCCTCACCTAGAGAAATAATGAGAGAGAACTTCTGAGTGTAAATGAGAAATGAGAGATGGAGAGACCAGAGATCTTTCTTCACTGGTCGCTAAGTAGGTTCTGCTTTAGAAAACCCTGAGGGCTAGAAGAGATGAAGATGACCTGCGGGTGTTGCTGTGAAGGGCTACTGCGACACCAACGGCTCGCAGGGACGGATCGTGTGTGTTTATGTGGCCACGCACTGCATGGATGTGCATTTAATAGCTGGGAGGAGGGGGTCCTTGAAGTGCTTTGGGCCACTAGCTTTGTGCGGTGGGAACTAAAAATATAACCAACGCTATAGACAGAAACCTCTCATCAACTCTAATAAGACCCCACCAGGGACGGAGAGAAAGGGAGTGGAAAAGAGAAGACCCAGAAGAGCAAGGCCAAAGAAGGACGAAAGTGAAACCAGCCAAGGTGCAGAAACAAGGACAAAATGTGCAAAAAAGCAGCATAGGAGTGGAGAGAGAGGAGAAGAGAGGGCAGGTGGCCGGTGACACTGGAGGAGGACGAGAAAGAGTTAATCCTATAAAAGGGGCAGAGGCTGCATCTGCTCTACCTACAGCAAGCAGATCTTAATCTATGGCAGAGTAATAAAGCTTGTACTAAATCTCTCCACTGCACCTCCATATAATTATATTCATAGGGCCTGTGTAAAGAGAGCCTCTGATTTAGCGTCCAGAGCCTGGGAAGGTGTACGTGTGCCCAGGCATACAAAAAAAAAATGGTGAGGAGGGGACGGGGGGTAAAAAAAAAAGGCACCAATACATGCATGAGTAAATATTTAAAAGTAATGACATGTTTCCTCGGGAAATTAAACAACGGCTGCGATAGGCTGTGACTAATGATGGCAGCGCTGCTAAAATAAATTCTGAAGAACCAGCGAGTTAGCTCACCTGTGTGATGAAAAAAAAGAAAGGAAAAAGCAGCCTCAAGGTCATTCGATTCTCTCCACTTTTCAGACAAATTTGTACAGTATATTAAAAGGATTAGTGTCGCGGGTGCGTATGCACGGGTCACGTGCTTTGCTTCTTAATTCAGCTTTTTTTTAATTGCCTTTATGAGAATAAATAGTCTATTAAGAGACAAACTGTGTCAAGGGTGCAGCTGTGCAAGTTTGCATAAGAGGGTGAAGAGTGCGAAGTGCGTGGTCTCCCTCACCGTGCCTCTGCAGCCAGCAGCTCGTCGTAATGGGAGGAGCGCTGGTCGTCATCCTGTCTGTATCTGATGACTGTGGCGAGGCCTTTACTGACCAGAGCTTCTGCTATGTTGCTGAGAAAAGGCAAAGAAGGGGGAGGGGCAGAAACACAAAGGTTATTTAAATGCTTCCCTTTACCTTCACAGTGAATGAAGACACGGATAGTTAAATAAAAAGCTTTGTTGGTGCATTCAGACCTGATGCATCATGTGTTTGTCTCTCGATTGTTGCATCTTTATCAATGGCTTTGTCCTCAAGCAACAATTTTTCCAGAAAGAGACTAAATTAGATTTAAATGGTGATAACTAGCCTCAGAGTTGAGGTTAGATTAAAACCTAAAAGGTTCAACTTGTAGCGGCAGCTCCTCTTCACAGTGCAGATTCTACAGGAGAGGATGAGGATGTGCACGTACCACCAGGGGCATTGGGCCCGTTAAAATAGTTCTGTCATTTTTCATTATTTACATTTTCATGGTTTTACCTCCTAAGACAACCAATGGGATTTAAATCAAACAATTATGATTATTACTCTCTGTGTTCATTTCCATGTCTGCTTGCAGTAACTTCATTTTCATTTGTGCTTCTTCTTAAATGAATGTGGCTTTGCAGTTTCATAAACATTCCTTAACCTTTCATGATCCGGGATGCTGCAGGTCTGCTGAACACATCCAGCAATTCAACTAACTTGGAAATCAGGGTGAAATGGATTCATTTCATCACATAAATGCACCTTAAATTGTCTGCCAGTAAATCAGAAACAAGGTTGGTATTTTTTTCCTTTTTTTAAATACATATGACTCATTGATGTAATAACTTATTGGTATGAGAAAACAAGGTAAGAAAACTGATAATTGTCATGGAAAGTGGCAATGTGAGCACAGCGGTTTGCTTGCATTGAATTTATCTCAAAGGGATTTCCATTCAGTCTTTTTCTTGGAAGTTGAACAGCAGATCCCACATCAACCTCTGTCCCGCTAATCCAGACAAATACAGATGGTTTTAAATTAATCTCCATTATCCAGGTGTTAGTAACATATACTAAATCAATATTTCTACAATATATCATTAATTTCTGACATTTGCAATTATGAACTGAAACCTGAACTGAAGAATAAGCTCATAAAGCCAAACACAGGCCTTATTGTCTTCATCTAGACAGACTGGGATCACATGAAAATACCCCAACTGTGATAGTTTTATAAGTAGTAACCCCCCGTCCTGCCCAAAAAGTAAATAAGGCGCCAAGTCTCTGACCACAAGGCGGAAATTATGACTATCCCAGCATGAGACAGTCTGCCCGCCGACCGTCTTCAGCATTCATGGGGTCTACACCAACTGTTATCTGCAAAACAGAGTGGCTGGTGTACTCGGCTAATGCATGCTTGTAATTGGATGTTTACAAGGCCAGATCCTGACCTCTGCGCAGGCAAGTATTATCAGATATGAGACAGCTGGTTTGATGATAAAAAGGAATCTGTGTCTCCATGTGAGCATGTGACGCTGCTTTGTGACTGGGTACAGACAGAGAAAAGCAGAAGATAAGTGCAGCTTTCAACTGTTTCTGAGCAAAGACAGACTTCTAAAGCCTCATTTTATGTGATGTGGCATTAAAGCTGCACTCCTTTTTTGGGGGGTTTTGATTAAATTTGAACCTCCGGATAGCATTTACATCTGTCATGCCGTGTAGAAAAATGCCTCAAACTGATAAAACCGGATTCCTTCAAAGCCGCGTTTGTGGATGGAAATAATTGCTTGCTCTCTGGTGACCTGTTGTAAAAACCAAGCAGCACTTTCAGGTTACCATGATTGACAAGATTGCAAACTCAAAGTATTTAATAATGATTCAGTCGTCTTAGATCAGATAAAATGAAGTCGTCTTCTTTGAGTTTGCTACAAACAGTGTTAAAGATGTCTAACTGAAAGGCGAGACTCGGATGCTGCTGCTAGTTTTGGCTTAGAATTAGTGATTAACCTCGACTTGACAAGGTCCATTTTTTTCCCTCGTTTCCTGTCCATAATACATACCCAAAATAAATTAAGTATATAATCACAACTACAAGAGTTGTGCGTATAATCTTAGGCTCAAATGAAAAGAGACATGTGGGATTACTACAGAGGAGTCCGAATTAGAATACGTGGGACTTTATCAGAGTAAATTTACCTAACACATGGTGGAAAATGTAATAGTTCATGTGTGATGAAGCTAAAATACAATACAGTTTGTGTTTCCAATTTCTTTCAATCAAGTTCAAAATATATATTTATTTTTGTAACATAGTTTACAGAAGGAATCCTTTCAAGTCCAATAGGATTTCCTGTTAATTCCAAGGTTAATATTTATTAATCTATAGATGTGAATTTGGTGTAATGACACTTCTTGGTAACTTTATTGTGTTGCAGTCAAATGTGTCCATAATTCCAGCTTCTTATAGCAGGAAAAGCCTTTGGGATGAGAGGCTAAATGCTCCCATGACCATCTAAGCCTATTACTTACATTCCACCAATTGTGACTGTGGCACAGGTGCGTTCTGCGAAGGCAGGTGTGGTCTCGCCTGGACCGGTAGCTGCTCGGATGTAGTCCACTGTCACATTGACCTGAGGGGAAACACAAGTCATGGGTCAGAACTGGGGGAGGAAACAAGCATCAAGTGGAGCAGGAGAGAGTAAAGGCAGCACCAGTTACATTAATAATTAGTGTAGCAGCATTCTGTCTGTCTGTGTTTGTGTGTGTGTGTGTGTGGGGGGGGGGGGGGGTTTGTTTTATTTTACCCAATTAAAAAGGACACCCCCAGACAGTGTGAAACATGTCAGGCGGCATTGTACAAAACCCCAGAGGAGCGGTTACAAA
>JAVQJG010265265.1:0-12194 GCA_036024015.1 Craterocephalus amniculus
CTATTAAATTTTCATATTTATGCAAAAATTTGCAACATGAAATGGACATGTCCTCAAATCTGTAAATAATTTAACTTTTTATATTAGGTGAGATTTTCTTTTAAGAAACTCTGTACACCATATTTTCTCAATGATCTGCCCTCTATAGACACCTTATTTAGCATCCATCTTGCATCCTACTTGTACCTGTTCATTCTCGACTCTTATCTTATCTCTCGCTCTTCTTTGGCTCTCCTTAGTTTCCTTTCTTCCTCCGATTATGTCTTCAAACGTTTCTTTGCTGAATCTGCTGGCGTGGGTTCAAAATGGCCGGTTTGTTTACATTCGCTTGATAGCGCTCAAAGCATCTGTGAAACTCAGCAGACTGTGACCCGTATGTGAAAGTGCCATTATCGTGCCGTTTCTCAGCTACGTGGCGCTGATGGTCCGCGACATAATAGATATCACCATGCCATCAAACGAGTCCAGAAAACTGAGTTTTAAGGACAACAGATATATAATTGGTCTATCATCTGTAGGCTATCATCATCTTTAAGGATCTTATGGGAGATTGCAGGATGCATGTAGTGGCAGATTTAGGAAATTTGCTATGCAAAGCACCAAAGCATTGGAGGTGGTATTGCTGCCATAATTATATCATCTTACATTTCATAGAACTGTGTTCACCTGTGCATCACTGCACAAACAGCTAAAGCTAAAGCTGGAGAATGACAGGTAGTCATTCATTCACATGAGAAACACAAAGTCTAAATAAAAAAGCTGCAGCACAAACTGAACAAGAAGCGCCTTGCTGTGACACAACAAACCATCACACCAGTGAGCCTCCTGTCACAGGTTGCCATGGCTGCCCTGCAGATTGATTCAACCAAGATGTCATTTTACTGTGTAGCTTTACTTTGTAGAATTAATATAACCCGAAAGTCAAGCTGAAGCTCTTAGTGACTTTTGACATGATTTAAAAGCAGAAAAGGATCAAAAACTTTATTTCCATCCTATGAACCCAAAACGTAACACAGCTGTCTGCACCATAGTTACTGCCAGAGAAAGGGGTGAAATCTTTTGCTCTGTGCACCACATGTGTCTTGTTGACGGCTGTTCAGTGTCATGTGGCTTTGTTACCTGAATAAACCCCCAACTAGTGGAAGCAGTTGCTTCTTCGATCTCTGGATCTGGACTCCTTCTCAGTCATTCACTTTACCTTCTCTGTCTGGATCTCCATGTCCTCTCTAATGGACAGGTAAACCTCATTTTAGTTGTTTTTACTACTTGAATAATAGAACCTAATATATCTGAGTGCTAGACTTCCTGTTAAAATTTTCAGACTCTTCTCAGCAGCACATATCTCTGTCCTCTCTGTCCCCGTCTGGTTTCAGTTTGTACAGGTGACAAAGCTGATGGGGGGGATTGTTATTTTCACTTTTCCTTTTTATTGATGATCACAACTGAAGAACAAATGGGTTCTCTCTATTTTAAGAGCTAACCAAACAGTACTATCAAACACCAACAAAACTGCCAAATCCGTGTGCATGTTCATGTGTTCAGGTTGGATTTATTTAGCTGAAAAATAATCTCTGGAGCAAAAACACTCAAAGGCATGCTTGCCAGTTGAAACTTGCAGGTGAGACCTTGAGGTTACAATAAAACAAATGAAATCATTGTTATATTGGTCTTTTGCTGCAGAAAAGTAAAGCACATTCTTTGTTGGTCCTCATCTTTGATCAGACTAGAGCCGATGAGGAAGCGTCGCCAACCGCACCGAAGCTTGTCAAAGCAGAGTGCTACAGAAATAATGAGCATGGCTTTTATTATGTCCTGTCTGAGCTAGCCTCTTCTCAGACTCTGTTACATCTCCTTTCTTTATTCAGCCTATGTGCTGTTCTGTCTAAATAGTGGTGAGAGTAAGTGTACCACAACTCTGACTAATAAACACAGTCTGTAAATGTTTTCTCTAATAATTCCTGGACTGCTCCAGAGGAAATGTCCCCTTATTTTTTACCTTTAATTTCTTTGGTACTCGAGAATTACTGTTAATGGACGTGGCTTCCCTGGAGAACTGCTATCTACTAAGTGCTTAGGGAGTTACTGCATTCAGCTCTTTTTTATAAGTTGAAAAGTTACAATTTATTTCTAAGTTATCTTTATGTATTACTCAAGATGTCTAATATTACATTTTGGACCTTCCTGAAAAGCTGTGGAGATTGCGGTGGTATGCAGTACAACAAAGAACCTCAATGCTGTCGCTGAACTTTAAAAAAAAAAAAAAATAGCGTGGGTTCCTGTCTATACAAAGATAAATACCGAGACCAAAAGAAGGAAACAAGTCCAGTCCCAGCCTGGGAAAACCAGAGAAATTTCTTATCTCCCCGAGGAGGTTTAAGCACCAAGTCTACCACCACTCCCCACACTCAACCATGCTCCCATCCTAGCTCAGGTCCAGTTTTGGGGGAGTGGGATTATATCTAAGTCAGGTCATGCGAGCAAACCTCAGATTCTCCGGAAGTGCAGACTTCCACAGGGAGCTTATCGAAACACAAATTACCATGAAAGATATTGGCTTATGGATTGCGCTTGTACCATAATCCAGTAAGACCAGATTTCCATGAGTAATGTTCAGTGATCAGATAGAAAAAACATTGCACATTCTTTGCTTTGGTGTGAGTGCCAGTGCGGACCACAATCTCCGCTTATTTCCTACATGTGCAGATCTGCCTTTTGTTTATTTTACTTTTGCAGTTTAAAACTATGTGTGTTTTTTCTCAAATGTGGCGCAGAGTGCCAAAAAAGAGAAACGGGGAGTCTTATTAAAACTCTTTAGGTCCTTGTTGTTCTAAATAAGAGAACAGATCACTGAACAGCAAGTCCTGATTTGTCTGTTCTTACATGTCAATTCCTGCACCCTTTCAGCCAAATTCATTATGCTTTGAGAGAATAAGAAGTAAGTAAAATTCTTACTTAAAACAACAAAATTGCCTTTATCAGTTTATTTGTTTTCTCTTAAAAGTGCAGCTAATCGCATCCCCAACAAACTTCCCATGAAAAAGGAGTAAAAACCCCAGGAAGTCAGGTTACTCCCCCAGTTCTGTGAAACGGCTTGGGTTAGAGGTGAAACTCTTGGGACGAGAATGTGTTCTGCATTTAACCCCAATAAACAATCCAAAATTTATATCAGCAGTGGGATCAGTGGCTTTAACAATATAAAAAAGCAAATCCATAAACACAGAAATAACTGAGAACAAGAATTCAGAGCTCGCCGGCTGCAGGCGCATTTAACAGGTCATCGAAACACAGTTACACAAAAAGAATATGTTCGAAGCTTTAAACAATAACCACTAAGTCTTTACATAATAAGCCATGAAATGTACAGTGACTCATATTTAGTATTTATGAGCAACAATTCACAAGATATAAAGTGGAACCCATATAATACATACTGAATATAAGCCCTGTAATGTTAAACTGTTTTGGGACAGAACAGTGTCTCTTTTTAAGTAATTTACCCCCGGCTGTGAGTAATTTACTTAAGAAACAAGCATTTTGGTTTTGAAACTGCTGTAACAGCAGAAATAAACCTGCAATCTTTCACATTTTCCTCTTTTCTTTTCCTTCCTTCTTTGCCTGCTTCTGTATTGGAAAACATCTTTTAAAAAAGCAAATTAAACAGCACTGAACCTTCCTTTGAATTGTTTATTATAAGTCAAAGTAGCTTAACCAGAGTTTCGACTTCAGACACTTAGCGAAGAGTCTGGCCTAAAAGACAGCCATGAATTCACATCTGCTGACTAGATAAAACAAACCATTGCGCCAACAATGCAGTCATCTTTCAGTATTTCTCTCACAGATGCAACTTCCCAGCAGCAGCAGAAACCCAGCCAGTTGAGGACTGAACTGCAGCAGGTGCATGAAAAACGTATTTATTAAAATATACTGCATGTCAACAAAAATGAACTCCCCAAAAATATTGCAACCACTTCTTAGAACATGTAGATGTGGTTGCCTTTTTCAGTGTTTGAGCTGTTTATAACAGTCACCGAAACAGTAAGCAAAAATTGTTCTGAAGTGTTTTATCAATCTTTCTATTGTCTGCACCTGCTTATTCCAGTGTGAGCTTGGAAGGGGAGATTTACTTTGCAACCAGCTACTAGGATACCAAGAGACAGGGTACAACCTGGATTATTACACGTATGTATAAAATATAATGTACAGCTCTATTACAAAACAGTAGCAGAAGTAAAGTACAGCTGGAGCATGTTTTAAATCATGTATCATTTAATATAACCGTTGGGTTACAGCTTGCACTAAGCTTAGCACATGCTACAGTACGAAGAGAGAGAACAGTGTTTAGTCTTTTCATGTTGCAGTATAGAGTTGTGTGTCTGTGCTAAAAGATAAGACACAGAGTTCCACATGAGGCAAACTGAACTGTCAAATATCTTTTCATCACTTCTTTTGTTCAGCATGGGTCGATCTTTCCTGACCTCCAACATACGACAGACATACGCAAATACAGAGGGGTGTGCTGCATCTGCTCCTGTGTGTGTGCACTCTGTTGTCTATGCTTGCTCCTACAGTACATATTGTTTTTTTTTCTAATCTGTCCCAGTTTTCCCTCCCAATCAGCACATTCATATCACACCTCAGACACTTATGGCTATGATTATCTTCATCAGCTCTACACTCAGGTGTGGTTTAACATAAGCTTTAGAGGAACAAGTCTCAACAGTTGCAAAGTATTTCCTTCTGGCAGTTTGCAGAACAAACATCAAGTACTTCGTGTCCTGCAGCTTTCACAGTGTTTGTGTAAGACAGAGATAAATTATACAATTACGAAATTAATGCCAAAACCCTGCCATGTGCTTTTCATAGACAAACAAGGCCACAACAGCTTTTACCTCACTTTACCCACAATCCGACAGGCCTCAGCAGACTTGTTTTGGTAAGTAAAAAAAACAACACATCAGCAAACACATGCAGAGTGAAAAATAGAACCAGTTTAATTACTTTTATTTGTGAAATTTAGAAGAGATTCACAAAAGTGGGCAGAAGCAAATATTTCACCAAAATAGCTTTTAATTTTTGACAACTTGTTTTTAACTTCTAATGCAAGTGAAACTTAAAGATTTTACTGCACAAAATCCATGCATGTTCCATACATCACTGGAACCATGCACATGAATGGATTAAACCAGTAAATTTGCATAATTCAATCATAGCTCACATCAAGATGCCCAGACATTTCAACCACAGTTAGGGGTGTGGCAAGCACCTGCTTAGCTTGCTTATGCCTTGGGCCAGCCCTCGGCATGTTAATGTGGCATGCATCACTGGCATATGTTTCCTTATAAATGACTCATCGCCAGAGGTACACCAACAGTTTATATTAGGCTAAATGTATTTCCAAACAATTCTCACCATGAACGTAATTAGATCCTGCCTTGTGCACACAGTTTTAAAGTGTTTTTAATATACACACACTCTTTTCTTGTTTGTCTCCTAACTTGTACTGAAATATGTTGAGGCAGTCAGTCCATGCATCCGTGTTTCCACATGAGTCTCGATAGTAAGACAGTTTCTAGGTTTTCTTCCATAACATTTTAAATAAATCACATTCTTCTGGTAAATGCATTAAAGTAGTGTCCATATTGCTCAGTATTTTTTTAAATAACTAGTTCTACAAGCTGCTACATTGGTTTAAAATAAGTTTCACTTTCAGTTTTAGTTCTGTTCATGTCGCTCTAGGGTAACCCCCAGTGGTTGCACTAGAGCACTTATTTATTGGACATTTAAGGACAAGTCTGCAAGCGCATGGGCATAAAAACGGAGAGTTAATTTCATTGATAAATAACTGTTAGATGTTTCTATTCCTTAGTACAGTAGGATTGTAAATGTACATTAATATGCAAACCAAAAAACTCTTAAAAACCAGCATGATCGCACCAGTCATTCAAACTGGCATAGAACCCCAAAATCTTTGTTCCCAGTTTCTGAAATCAGATTATTCATCAGAAAAATACTTTTTCAAACTAACTACAGTCCAGAAGCTGTGTTTGTATGCAAATAAAGAAAGTAAAGATTAACATCTTACAGTACTTCTTTTCAGCAGCTTAAAAAATGGATAATTTCAGTATTTTAATTGCTCTCAGTGAGGTTTTGGGCTGTTTAATCCCTAGATGGTACAAAAGCATTTAAGAGGCCATTGTTACTACCCTGCCCATGTGGATTGTGCTTTGCATTTCTTAAAAATATAGTGTTTAAATTTTGATAATCAAAAGACATTATAGCAAAATCGAGTGAGGAAAATATATTTTCCTGGATATTTAGTCAATATTTTTCTTGGCTACCTGATAAGATGACCTTTAATTAAAAGACAACCAAACATCTCGTTATTTAAATTGAGCAAACATTTATTCACAAGGTAAATTGCTCTTTATAAAATGTTTATTTTGCATCTGAACTTTTAAGTCCCTCAGTTACATTCTCTGTATGCTTTCAAAATGCTTTTATCTGTTTTTTGATAGATTAAATTAAACCGATAAATGAAAGATAAATGAAACAGCTTTATTTGAACAGTAGCGCTACACAACAAAGCCATGTTTTGAAAAGTGAGTTCAGTTCAGTTAAATTTGCTATAGTCCAACTAAAATCCCATTCAAATATCACTATTATAAAATCCACATCAGCTGAATTTATAGTGCCTGTTCTCATATAAGCCAATTCATACCCTTATAAATCCAACTGTGAAGCAGCTCATTGCTGCTCATAGACTTAGGACAATTTTCTTTTTGTTTTTTTGATGACATGTACTGCTGGCTGAGCAAAATATTGGGTTGACAAAGTTTGCTGGCAGTATCTTACTCTGCAGTGAACTGGGAGGGGCAGAGAGAAACAGCTATGATAATAAAAGGAAACATTCCACCTAAAAATAAAAGGGAAAATAATACATTACCTTGTGCTTGGCACATGGTAGTCAATTTCTCACTCCTCACATTGTCACATGGAGCTCTTCAGGGAGCTAACACAGTTCACCATAAGCAAACTGCAATACCCAGCATAAAGTTCACATTTTGCTTTGAGCCTGGATAGTTTCCAGAGAAAAGGTTATTTATGTTTGAAGGAGTTACTATTTAAACATGATCAGAAAGATTTACTTAAGATCTAAAGTGAAACCACTTTTAAAAAACTAGGCCACATACAGTAGGTGCCAGCAAAATACCCTTTTCTCTGCAGGTATTTGCTTGATGAATAACTGACAAAGACTGTAATGAGAGAAGCTGGGACATTTGGAAACAGGCAGTAGGAATTAAGTCAGATTATGTAGGTTTTGTGTTTGTTTTCCTTGTTTATATCTGGCTTAATCTTTGGCATGATCATTACAGTAATTCCTTACCTTAAAAAATGTTTATGCCATGAAACCTCACTCTCAGCTTAGTCAACAAAAGACATACAATTAATGTTAGGATGCACTCCTAAGTTTTTACTCAGAAAACATATGCACAGTTTGCTTGTTTCATCTCATAATTTAATGGGAAAAGGGGGTCATTAGTCTTGATCAGCAGGTGATAGTACGCTGCCACACTGCTCCTCTGGATTCCTCTCAATTCAGTATCCTCAGGTGATGATGACGGCTGTACCAAAGCAGACAGTTTATATAGGGAATGTGTGGGAATGTTTATTTGTTTGTTTGTTTCCTTTTCATTCTTGAGAAGTTGTGATTCATTTGATGAGGAAAATATAATCACTGTCTTCTAAGCTGTTCACACATGCAGATTGACACGTGCGCGTTCGGTCCCTACGTTTTCTATCACTTGCTAACACATGAGAATGTTATTGGTTCTTACCACCTATTCATCCTGAAGGCATATCTTGCTGGTTTCAAAACAAGCCATGATTCTACCTGCAGGGTCATAAAGGAAACACTGTCTCAACAAACTGGTAATCAAACTCGTATGACTGGCAGCTGTACCTTTAGAAAATTATCGCTTCAGTTTCAGAGTGTTTCCTGAGGCACTCATCTTTTCACAAACAAAATGAGGTCTTTTGTTGGCACATATGCAGTAAATAAATGACACGGATCAGTCCAAGCAACCTCACTTAATTACTGATTGTTCTGGACTGTGATATTCTCTCAGTCAAGGATATCTGAACTGAATTAATGAGCTCCACCCACTTAATATGAGTCATTAAAGTTCACTTTAAGCTCCTTTACTTGAATCGCAATATTTGCTTAAGCTTTTGTTGACAGTAAGTATTTGCTTTAATCATCATCAGATTATTACAACAAATATTATATATACCTCCTCTTTACACAGACAAATATATGGTTAGTCAGGGATACGTGGAGCTGCAGTGATCAGGGTTTTTAAAAAGTTTGATCAAACAACTGATAAAGGTATGGTTTGACTCAGATAAACACAGCTCTTCAACTGTGGCAAACACAGATTATCATATGCACATAACAGAAACCAAAAACAAATGCTTTTACATTGTAAAAGGTAGAGATATAATAAAGTCATATTTCTGATGCATTTCAAGTTTCATTTTCAAGTTTATCATTTCATTTTCATAACACCAAATCACAGTCATCAAACAAAAAGAAATGCATTCATGATGATATTTAACAGGATATTAACACTTCTTATGACAAAAGTCTCCTTAGTGTGCATGTGAGTTGGAGGGCCGGATTCGTGAGTTTTATAGAGTAGAAAAGTTCAGTTTTTTTCTTCATAACACATAACATTGTGTTATGAAGCCTGCCAGGTGGTTACCCACGCTGCCCGCCAGTTACTCTGTTTTCAGTCACAACATCATCATCAGAGACTGAACATAAAGCTTTCAAACCCTTCAACATCTATCCCTTTTAACTATTAGCATCACAATATTAGCAGCTTTTTTACAGACTAAATGTAAGTAAAGCAAACAAATAAAAAAGAGCTGATCTATGTTGGGTTATTCATATTTATTGCATAGTTCATTAAACTTGTGCACATTACTGTATCAGTGAAACAAAAGAAAGACAGAAAAACAGGCAGAGGTTAAATCGGCCTAATCTCACCTGGAATGCCTGCCTCTCACCTTGACCTCTGCATCACTTTTCTTGCAGGTGTGCAACCATACACAGTAAAACTCCTACAGATGGTCCAAGGTGTTTGATCAACCAGAATGAACACAACAGTGTGACTGTCAAACAAACAGTTTAAAACTGCAAGTTGTTATCTTTAAAAAGGCCAGTTGCTTTATTTTGGTTTTTATGTTTGATGGAGGTACATCAATATTCAGGTGGTCTTATCAGAACATTTTTGTTTAAAAAAAAAAAGCTGCCTGTTGTAGCCAAAACACAAAGAGCAGTTAACATAAAAGGCTCTAGGCCATGAAGCAAAACAGAAGCTGGAAAGCTCCTGATTGAAAACGGCTTCAGTGGATATGAGGGACATCTTTCAGGTTGCAAACATCATCGGGGATTTTTTTTTTTTATCATGGATCTGAATCTTCATTTGGTTTTCATACCGGACCAAATGACTATTCTTACACAGTGTGGGTATGAGAGGGCTGTTGTAGACTTTAGACTGAAAGATGGATTGCTACATTGTTCCAAACAGATGTCCGTAACAGAATGCCAAGCGGCCGTTGGGGCAAGCAGGCAAAGTGATGAAATATTTGCAGAGAAAAACTTAGCACTTCCTGTTTGAGGCAGGCTGCTTGCACAGGCGGCTTCCTGAGTACTGCACCAGCTCGGTCGCAAAATTGACATGATATCAAATTGCAATGAAAATTGTGAAAAAAACACAAACAGAAGAAAAACAAAGAGTTCTCATGTTGTGCGTTTTTTTAAATTTTTTTAAAAGAAGTCTGTTGTGTGACTGGCATCCATGTGTGTCCAGGATTTGCGTCTTAGCCACGCGCTGTCATGGTACATCAAGAAGCGTCTGTGCTTTTTCAAAACAAAGCCCACCTTCTCTTGATTAGTGTTGCAACATTGTGAAATCTTTAACCATACATGCAAATCCTTCCTACAGTTCAGTTTATGGCAGTTTAGGTCAGTTGGCACTTGGATTTACTCCAAAAACATTATGATGGAAGGACTGCGTGAAGAGCCCACCTGCTTGCTCTTACAGTATACCACTGTCATCCTATAGTCTGTGAAGAAAGTTTAACATCACATTTCCTTCTCCTGATAATTGTAAAACACAGCTGTACACAGTAAGATTGTATTTTCAGGCATGTTGGACAGCTGAATGTTGGGATGGAGGGAGGCTGTGCAAACTGAGGCTGATTTTAACTTAAAATTTTTTGAGTGGGCAATGAGTCATTTTTGTTTTGAGCCAAGTATTGGACAACATCAATTTGTCATTTAATGAATAGTGTATTGAGTGTCTGTAGTTTATAGTAGGTTTCCATGTTAGTTTGGCAATTTTCTTATCAGCGATCCAAAGAAAAGATAATATTGTTTGATTACAAGAGATTATAATGACTCGTGTTTTTTTGTATGTAGTTAGGGATAGTCATTTTTCACTAACAACCCACTGTACTCACATACACCATTTCTATGAAACTGTCAGAGACTGAAAGTGTCTATGTCATGTGGGATTTACAACATTGCTGCTTTTCAGCAACATTTTGAGATCAGCATGTGATCCAAATGGATGAAAGCAAACTTTTTACTGTAGATGCTGATTCTCCTTCCTGTTGAAGGTATAATGCTTTCAACTGTTTCCATCTGCCAAAGTTTGTACAAAACAACACGTAATTTGCAAACATTTTCTTTAGATAGACTTGCAGAGGTTTTTTATATGATGCTGCCGCGCAGCTTCTGACAACCTGCTGTGCAGAGATGTTTTTTGCAGCTGAGGTAATCACTAGTTCTCCTCAGCTTAATAACAACTGTGATATTACTGCAGTGTGCGTGTACCCTCAACAAGCTTAAACATGTGGAAAACGGATTTTTGCTGCTTCCATCAACTGCTGCAGCGCTTCCCACGGCCACTCTCAGTTTGGCATGCATAGATGATTTATAATGGCAATGTGATGTGTTTTTGTCAGAAGACCGCAACTTTATAAGGAATGTTATATTAAATGCTACTTTTGCTCAGCGTTGACTTTTGAGCTAATTATAAATATGGCCTCCTCATCATTGTACACTCTCACTAAATGGCTTAATGAAGGGTGGAACAATAGCTGCAAATTCACAAAAAACTGATTGCCGTTGCTTCAACAATAGATGAAGTCGTTAATATTAAATGTAGTGTTAGTGGAAAAAAATCTAGAGACTTATTTTTTACTAAAATGTGCATGAAGGTTCCAGGTTATTGGTGCTGTTTGGGTTTACTCGAAGCTTGGTTAGGATTAGTGTCGTGGTCTATGGATTTATCAGGGATTTCTGTCTGTCTGTTTCAGTGTTGCAGTCGGGCTTCCTGTTTTATTTATTTTGTAGATTATCCCTGTGTTCATTCCTGGTGACAAAACTGAAGGTCCAGAGCTTTTTATAGACTAAAACTCTTTTCCAGGAAAGATAAAATATTCAAGTGTGTCAAAATAAAGAGTGATGAAAAAAAAATTAATCAGGCTTCTGGTTACAACATTTATTTTAATTTTCTCTTGTTAATGAATTACTGAGGTCACTTTCAGTTTTACATTGCACTTTCAGTTGTGTTTCTTTTTGTTTGTTTTGCTTCTGACAGACCTTAATGTCGTGAACAAAGTTTGTCTTTCCACCTGGTTCCTTTATAAACTCAATTTTCAAACTAAACCAAGAGCAGGTATTACTAGCCTGGTCAGTGTATCTTTTTCAGCCTCAATAGACCTGGAGTTAATGTGCAGAGGGAAAACTGCAACAGAAGACATCATCATTGGAATTTTAGATTCAAATGACAATAATAACCCTAAAATGTGTAAAGTCTAATTAATTGTGAATGATTGACAATAAATACTTTTAAACTATTATTAATGATAAAACAAAAATCTGTATGTTTTGTGAATTATGTTATTTGTGTTATTTCCAAAATGATTTGATTTGATTTGATTTATTTCAGATCCCCATTAGCTGTGGCAAAGCCACGGCTATTCTTCCTGGGGTCCAGACATAAATCTTTACAGTATGCCAATGCATTAATATCTACACACAACATAATCACTTAAGTCAAACTAAAACAGAACAAAAATAAAAATAAAAAAATAAAATTGAAAAACAAAACAAATTAAAT
>JAVQJG010265271.1:0-10553 GCA_036024015.1 Craterocephalus amniculus
CCCCCCCCCCCCCCTCCTTCCATCTGTCTGAACCAGCGGCACCGGCCCTTCCTCCCAAATCCCAGCTCTGACGCCCGACACGCTGGCCCCCTCAAAGGAACAGTTGGCAAACGGACGCCCCATTTAACAGGCGAGGGTGACGAGCTCTCACCTCTGAGCATATCACATATAAGAGCAGAGAGAACGGGAACGCGGAGCAGAGAATAGTTTGCGTGTGCGCTGGATGTCAGCTGAGTGCTTCTGAACTTTAATGGGTGTGTGTCTGAATGCAGATTTGGGTGTGTTGGGGTGGCACTGGTGACTTTGACTGTGTCTTTGACCTCTACAGCCTTTATCAGCACGAAGATGTATATTCTCACCTTCTGTTTATTTGTTTATTTAATAGGGACATTTCATATTAATAAACATCTGTAGCAACAGATGTAAATATGTTGGATTGTTGCTAACAAGCTCATTTGCATCCTCAGTCCTGCACTGAACTGACACGAAAAGATCTTTCTGAAGATGATTCAAATGATTCAAACTTTCTTCCTGTGAATCAGTTTGATTCCTAAACTGAAAAACTGATTAAGTCATCCTGCTCAATCCATGAATCCTGCTTATCTCGTATTGTACTTGTAGATATTTTGGCAAGGTTCGAGGTTGGAGCAGCGATGAAAATTCAGCAGTTGCCATTTATTTTGAGCTGAAAATAACATGAAAAAAGTTTGAGAGTGAGGTTCTACACTAGGTAGGAAAGAAAAAAAAACGAAACAACAAAAACCACGAGTAACCAGGAGAACCGAGAAAACAACTTGATTTCCAGCTGAATAGAGAGACTGATGGACTTGAATCCTACACACACATATTAACCTCAGCTCCACACCCCTTTGTGCAAAGGATGATGTCATGCTTTCTGAAAACATGGGGGTGTGGAGGGGCGTCGGGGGGGATTCCTTTGGTCCTTTCAAGTTTGCAAGGGGAGCCTTGGGCCCCAGCAGGGTAGACAGTACGAGGGCAGGAGGCTCAACGCTGCCACCCCCCTGATTTCACCCCACCCCAGCAAGCAGTCACATTAGGCACGCTCCGGCCATGCCATCAAAGGCCCAACTCATGGCATGCACACACACACGCACACAATTGCATCTGCCAACACAAAAGCAGTCGCTTCCAAATTGCCTGTATGGAGCCACGGACACAAGTCAAATGAGCATGTTCACACTTGGCTGCAACAAACGCGTGCCTCAAAACAACGACACACATTCGCATAAAGGACACGCACGCTCGCATACCAACACATCAAACACGCACACACTTCAATCATGTCCTCCCCCCACCGGCTGTGTTATTGTTTTGAAAATATGATTGCGGTGACGGATGGGGTGGGGAGAGGCGAAGACTCTGGCAGGGGCGAGTGGCAGGGCCCCTCTATTGTGTCCGACCAGTGTGAGTCTGTGTCCATAGCTATAGAAACTGAGGCCACACTGGGAAGGCATGCTTTCATCTCCACCACAGGCTCACCACTGGCAATAAGGGGTCAAATAAATCCCTGGATGCAGCGGGAGTGTGTGCGTGCAGGGGGATACAGGCGCGCATGAAGTCGCACGCACCTACTCTCGTTCACCTGAGCTATCGTCCACGCACACTCATGCAAATCCAAGTTGCAAACTTCATCCACATTTTAAAAAAATCCAACATTTCTTGAGCTTTAAGCTGTTTCAAATGTGCCCACTGGAATCGGTCAGTAGCACATTTTTTGATTCGGCTCTCAAAGGGATAAAGTGACTTCCCATGAAATGTCAACACTGTTAGTGATACTGCCGGATTCTCAAATTCTTTCATATATTTTTTTTTTTTTCTACGTTGCCTCACATGAAAGTAAACCCTTGTCTCACCACAACAGAGCCAGTCTAGCTCACTTTGGCTTAATGTGCCTGGAGCATGCAGCACATGTAACACAGGATCACAATGTTGATCATTAGGATTCGCAATTTCTTGAGACATTCCATACTCGCTGATTGCTCACTCTTTAAACACGCAGACTGTATACACAAAGAAATACGCGCAAAATTGTACAGATACGCTCTTTGACATACACACCACTACTAACGCGCGCACACGTGATTGCTGCAAGCATACGTTCAAACAGACTGAACACGCCGCCGCGTTGCATATCTCTGCTGCATTTTGAGAGCCTGAGTTTGAGCCTTAAACGTGCCAAAATCCGGAGAGATTATAGGCAGATTTACTCATCGTAATGCTGTGTGAGTCAGTGTGTGTGTCCTCAGTCGATGAAAAAATGGGGAAAGTAAAATCAACTGGCTAAATAAGTTACTTTAAAGGGATATTTACCATTTATTTTAGTTCCCTGTTGAATAACATACATGTTCCTACCAGTCATTGTGTGGAGATTGGCTGATCAACAAATATTAAAGCTGATTTTGTGGGTTTTTGTTGGTGGTTGGTAAGTAACAGTTTAATACATTTCTGCCACCAGCTGGTCACGAGTGTGGGCTGGACTGTTGCTCACCCTCAGGCATCACGCTGACTGAAATTCATGGCTTGCATGGCTCGTTGGATGCAATCCCAAAGCAGAAAGACATAGAGATGAGATTCTACTACCAGAGTTAACCCGTACCTCCAAAGTTGGGGGCACTATCTTTCAAGATCTTTCAACACTCACCTCCCCAGAGTGGTATTTATTAGACAACCTCCAGAATTTTGGATTGGAGAGGATGGAACAGCCTACTGTGCTGTGCGTGGCAGATTGACCGACACAGCCATATTGGTTGACCTGGGACAAATGCTGGCTGAAAAATGGGATGCCATCCCACAGTGTGACCAAACTGGTGTGTATGGGTCCTCCATGTGCTACTGAGACCTGTTTGTAAAATGAAGAAATTGCTTTTTGAAACAACAGAATAAACAGCTTAACAACACAATTCTTAGCAATTTCCATCTGGGATTAATAAAGTATTTTTCGTCTACTTTTTTCAACATCAGACTGGAGTCAATAGCAGAAAAGCTGTTTGTCATTTTCTTGTTCATTTTAGATGCCCAGTACAGCTTAAGGTACGTTTGTCAGGATAAACATCACAAATAAGCTCATTACAGTTTAATTTAAGAGCTGTTATCAGGCTATTTCACAGTGTTTTCTTGATAATAATTTGAATCACTAAAGTTTTTACATTAATATCTATACGATTGTACTGTCATAAACAGTAACACATTCAAGGTTTTCTTTTCTGTTCGCTTTAGTCACATGATATACACAAGAACAAAACAAGGAGCTCAAATAACTTAATTAGTCTAATAACTAATATTTTTTTCGGTATCACATCAAGTCAAGATCATTTCCATCAGTCAGCTTGTCAGTAAGGAGTCTGCAAAGAGAGGTCAGCACCACCACCACACCACTGCATGCCACAGACAGACTGACGATACTTCTTCTGGGCTCCATGCCGGGGGCCTGGCTGTAATTACACCACACACTCAAGCACATATTCATGCAAGCACATGCACATTTAACAGATAGACAGTAAAAGGTGTCCAGCTCCCAGAAATTCTGCTCCTTTTTCTCTGAGTCATTCAAATTTCAACGGCCATAATAACATCCTTTACTCACCGACGGCAGAATTCCATTCATAAGCAGCGTGAGTGAAAGAACATTTAATAAAAACTTTTCATATATTATCTATGTGCCAGAAAATCATCAAAATGTCAAAAACTATACACAGGATACTTGAATAGTGATAGAGTGCATAAATATAAAACATGAATGTCATGCAACACAGAAACTTCAACATTCTTCAAAATGTGTGTGTGTATATGAATAAATAATTTTGCATTCTGTGCCAATGTTTGTAGGTTGTATAATCACAGATATGTGGCTAAAGTTGGGAAAGGTTGTGGTTTAAGGATATAAGCTATTAAAGGGGTATAATTTAATTCACAAAGCTTGGCAAATGTCAGGTATTCTACTGTATGTCCCTCTTTTGCGTCTTTGCTATAAGACTTTGAAACATTCTGAATATCATCAGTCCAAAGATAAAAGCTGCTCATTCCAACCTTGGAAAAGCTGGGGTCCTATATGGGATTTCCTTGGATCATAGATAAAATATTAGTTAATTTTATGTGCTGTGTTGAAGTGACAGGTGGATATTTCAGCTTAGTCTGTAAACACTCACTACTGTCCACATCTGTCCTTGTCCAACTCATAAACAGCTGTAAATAGAATAATAATAAAGAACCAATAAGGAACTTTTTATTGTTCCAGGATTAAAACTGATGAGGAAACCTTTTTACTTAATCGGGTTGTCAGTGTGTTTATCTGGTTGTAAATGATGTGGTTAAAGTTTTGCATGCCTGTTGGCTTATTTTACTGCAGGAAATATTTGGTGGGTCCTACTGGACCAAAAATACCTTGACAGGTGCATGGAAAAGTTTTGGAACCCATCTTAAGGTTGGACAGTCTCCTATCTAAGTTGAGATGACTTTCCCATTTTCTAATGTTAGTTGAATCACATCTGGTGACATTGCTTTTGACCACTCCTCGTTTTTTAACCACTTGTGTCGTTTCATGTTAATATGACATCATGATATGAATAATGTAGTCCTGTTGGGAAAGTTGCATTGAGTGTTTTTGAGTGAAGGAGAGAGAAAAACACTGGACAGGTGGCTTATAATTAGGTGTGCATGTTGGTCTATACAAAATATTTAAATATTTAAATATGGTGATTGCTTAGCCTGTGGGTATGTTTTCATGTGTGTAAGTGCATGTGTGTGTGTCCATGTTCACATTTGTGCCCTTCCATGTGAGTGTATGTGAGCAGTATATGAGTTGGGACAGCCTGGGTGAATGTATGACTCCAGCCCAGACTTTTGGTTCCCAGTCTGGCCCTGATTTGGACACTGAATAAGTTCTGGCTCCCAGTAAGATTTCTTGTTCATCTCAGAGATTTGGATGCAGCATAAAGCTGTTCTCCTCTGAGGCATTAAGATAAAGAAACAAAGGCATATAAAGGAAATCCTGATAGCCAGGTTGTCACAATAGTTTTGGAGATAATTGATGCAGTTCATACAGGCTTTACATTTTTTTTACTTTGTTTTCAGAAACCAACGGCAAACCAGAAATAATCTTTTATAAATGTATTTGAAAAGTCACTAGAATTATGTCATCAAATTCTTTACTATACTTAAAACTTAGTTAAAGTGCCTTTGGCAGCATTGACTACCACAAGTCTTGGGCATGAGACTACAAACCTCTCCTTGGAGCTTTCTCCCATTATTCTTTTTCAAAATATTCAGCTTCAAGTTAGACAAAGAGCATCAGTGCACAGCTATTTTATAGTCTCTACTAATGTCTAGTCGATACAATAAAGAGCAAGAGAACTTCATTTAAATTATCAATATTTTTTTATGAACTTACAGGAAACTTGCACTGTAATTCAAATCAACTTATTTGTATAATATCAATTTATAACGTCATCTCAAGGCGCTTGCATTTATGACGGCATGAATTTAAGTACTCTACTGAATTTAAGTTAATGTCATTCAATGCAACCAATTGGGCTGCACGGTGGTGTAGTGGTTAGTACTGCTCCCTCACAGAAAAAAGGTCGAGCTTTTTGGAGCCAGAGGGGGCGGCTGGTTCGGGCTGAGGAGAGGTTTGAAACAGTGGCCTTTCTGTGTGGAGTTTGCATGTTCTCCCTGTGTATGTGTGGGTTCTCACTGGGTACTCCGGCTTCCTCCCACTGTCCAAAGACATGCATGTGAGGTTAATTGGACACTTTAAATTCTCCCTAGGAGTGAGTGTGTGTGTGAGTGGTTGTCTGTCTCTCTACGTTGGCCCTGTGACAGACTGGCGGCCTGTCCAGGGTCTACCCCGCCTCTCACCTGTTAATAGCTGGGATAGGCTCCAGCCCACCAGCCACCCAATTGGATTGAGCGGTACAGAAATGGATGGTCATTCAATGCAACCAATTCACCATAAGATGCCATTATTAGGCACAATGAATGTCGGTATGCAAACAATACGAGTCGGAAGTTTTAAGGTTAGAAACTTAACTAGTGTTTCTTTAACCAAATGTATTAACTTTCAAGCAGATCTCAGTAACTCTGGGTTTGTTTACCATGCAGTGCGCACCCCAAAGCTGTAGGGGGAGCTTCATAGCAATAATAGGTGACAGATAAAGCAGACTGTTGTAAACCAGAGGCAACCAACGGTTTGTTTTGAACAGGCGACGGCGAGTCACCATGACTTCAAAGGTATGTAGTTAAAGTAATTATCAAAGCAGTATGAAAGCAAAAAAGTAATCACAGATGAAATATGCATGTCTGTTCAAACGGATTTATGACCTGTCGTATAGTGGTAGTGTCATATATCGCGAGGAATCCAGACCAAAACAAATGTGAGCGTCAGTGGGCAAAACTTCAAGCATGATTTCTGGTATAGGGAGACCTGATAGAGGAGGAAATGTCAGCTTTTTCATCAGAATGGGTCAGTCAAGCAAAATAATTACTTCCAAGCAGCTTTATGACTATGACAACGTTGCATAGAGCCTCTTTAACTTCAAACCTCATAGAAATTGGCAATTGTTTGCTTGCTTACTTGTTCCCAGTAATATAGTTTGACCAAGAGAGCCCAAACTTGCACCATTGCTCATGAGATATTTGGTCTGTTATTTACTCCAAAAACCTTATTTTACATTCTCAGTAAGAGATATATGTAGCTTGATGAGAAAATGAAACATTTCATGCATAAAATGAGAAAAACTTAAATTTTCAGAAACTCTGGTATCAATAGCTCCTTGTTGATCCACTTGGCCAGTAGTGTACCGTCACTCTCTTACTCTCCTGCTCCCCCCTGTCCACGGTCCATCCGACTTGTGAAAGTTATTGGAGTGTAAATGCATTTAACAGCCTCTGTCTACTGCTCCTCGTATGGATAGTGCTGTCTGTTGTCTGCTCCCTGCTTCACAGTTACAGTATCTGTGCCAGTGGGTTCAGAATTGTTGTCCGAATCACAAAACCTGAATTTTTCACGTTGTACAGCTCTGCAGAAGCCTCTCGTTTCTCTTAAACTTTCTCACTGATGTTTATTTCTACATGGTTATTTTAATGAGCAGTTATCGGATGGAATTGGTGTTCCTAATTTTTTCTTGAAATATCAGAATCTTTGATAAAGGTCTAAGGAGTCTGAGGGATAAGGGAGCTTTACAATGCTGATCTTTAACATCATTTCATCCTGTAATGACTTGGTCACTTCATTGCTCCTATCCAGTTTCATCTGCGCCCCGTTCCATCCACCCCAACTCCATGGGGTGACACAGAAAGGCAGACGCTCCTGTTTACACATGGCTCCAGGGGCTTGTGGCTCCCGATTAGCAAACCAGTGTGAGTCAACATCTGGTACATCCCTTGGACAAACTATCTCTCTGAGCGCACACTCAGCCTGTTGTCAAACTCTGTCCCTCCCCGTCCGGTTCCCAAGCAGACAGGCAACCCCCTGGGCGGCAGTGTGCTCTTACACTTTGGCGAGATATTTCCCAAAGCCTTCCCAGTCCTCCTGGCATCTCGGCAGGCCGTCACCTTCTTATGCTCCTGCGTGTTCCACAAACATGCCACAGGACCAAAGGGCACCGAGGCCTAGCTCTGCTGTTCATCGATGGAGGGGGGGGGGCTGTGACACCGATGCGCTCCATCATGTCTGTGCAACCTGTGTCTGGGATTATTTGTCTGTATTCCATCCATGACACATCGGTTTTTTAATGCAGTTTTAACATGCTGCCAGGTTTAAACACGGCACTCCCGATCCTGTCCCAGGCCGATGAAGATGCCACTGTAGAATTTCCCTGCCTTTGTTTTTCTTATGCAGTGCCAGCCTGTGAGAGTATCTTGGCTCTAGACTCAACAGAACACACATGCTGAGGAGAGTGTCAGCCTAGGGAACATCTGTTGTGGTCAGTGGCTGCGGGCAAACTGTTTCATTTCGACAAGATGGCCTGTGGCAATACAATGGCTTAGTGGTTGAGGGAATGAACAATGTTCCAGTTACTTGTGGTCAGGGTTTACCTAAGTTGGACATGGCTTCTGAAAGACATGCGGTCAAATTTGACATCAAATTATTCTTCAGGGCCGAGATTAAAAAAGAGGGTAATGGCATTGTCTTGACACAGTTGTGTTTCAAAATGGGATCTTTTCAAGTGGAACTGGGGAGCTTGAAGTAACCGAATTGTTTTGGCTGGTCTTTATTCCACTGTAGTTACTTTTCCGTCTCCCTCCTTGTGTAAACCAAGAGCACAGTAAGTTATTTCATAATAACAAGCATACGGAGAGTGATTGATACAGCATGCCAACAATGATTTCACTGATGAGAAAGCAGATTAGAATGACAGATTAAATCTTCAGGAGTCATGAATAGTGAAAACACATGACTTAACTGTCCAAATAAACTGTGATATACTGTGTGTTCCACTATCGCAGCTCTCATCTCTCTGCCAGGGCATCTATTCAAACACCACTTGATGTCTTCAACCTGCCAAGTCTCTGCAGCGGAATGCCGAGCGTTGGTCAGCACGGCTGTCTGAAGACATTTGTGTGTTTAGCGTGTAAAACCCAGGCCTTTTAGTCTTAACATTACTTTCGTTTTCTACTATGCACTCTACATTTGCTCTGTTTTTCTCTTTTGGCTGATGTGCCACCGTGAAGAAGGCAACAGTGATCCTATTGTGAACGGTGGGAATTGGGCAGAAGGCCAATGATGTCATCCTGCCATAGGGAAGACCAGGGGGAATGCCCTCCTGGTGTTCGGAATGCACTATTTTTTTCCTGTTGTTTTCCGGAAGGTGGTGATCAATTTAATTCCACCCTCATCCTTTTTCTAATCTGGCAGGGGGCAAGGAGGGAAGGGAGAGGAAAAGGAGGGAGGACATGCAGAGAAGAGAAAAGGCGTGAGGCACTGCCTGGGTCTTCCAATGAGAATTAAACAAATATAAAAAAGGGAAAAGGGAAAAAAGAAGACGGCGGGATCCTTAGAGTTGTTCAACTCTTTCTTTCTGTCTTTCTTTTATTCTTTTTACATTAAAAGATGTGAATGTTTAAATCAGCCTTGAATTTTGTGAAGCTATGCCAGCCTCCCCAATTAAAAGCTGCCCGGCATTACTGAATAGGAAAGCAATTCATGGGAAAAGGGAGGAAATGGCATAAAAACTAAATTTGCATATTATTAATTACCCCACTATCTTTGTGAGATACATGCATTTTGCTAATATTTCTGTGCTGATTTATATTATAATTCATAATAACTTCTGTTTCCTATTGTTTGGTCCTGATTACAGCACACTAGCAGATGAATCTCTTGTCATTATTGTTAATATGATTGTTGTTCCAATAATAATAATAATAAAAATAATAATAATAATAAGAAGAAGAAGAAGACTGTTATCAACATTATTATCATCATTAGTAGTAGTAATAATAGTAGTATGTTACTGCTATATAGTTTAAGGGCTTATTTTGGTAAGAGTTTACTTAAATAATGAAATTCTGGAAAGACTTCTAGTAATTAAAAAAACTAAATTGTACCATGATCTGTTAGAAACCATATTTAAAGTGGAACTGGTATAATCATTCCCAGTCTGTTAATTCTTGATCTTGAGTTTTTTAAGATTAAAATGGCATCCATCATAAGATATAGAGCTTTCTCCTGGGGGACGTGCTCTCCTAAAATGAAGAGGATTTGTAAAACATGGCTTCTGACTGAGGCTGAAAGAAGGGTGAAAGTTACTTGTGAGGACAACCAGTTGGGAATTACAATCTAATAAACAAAGGAAAACATTTGACAAGCATATATATTTGTTATCCATTACCTAATTTGCTATAGGCTGGTACAAGCTATAGTTACTTATAGAAGAAACTTTATATTTCTCAGCAGCTATGGATCTCCCATAAATGATACATCAACACAAAGCACTGAAACTACTCCTTTGGTGGTTTTTTCACTCTGTATCCACAGTGTTTTACTAAGATCTGTTTATATGCCTAATGCCAACACAACAAAGACATTTGAAACCATTTTTACCCACTGATTGAAGTTCAGTATCATGCCCCTTCAGTGTCTGAACAGCCTTAGTTTTAAGCTTTAGTTTCCCTATAAAGTAAAAAAATAAAAAATAAGGCTGTAGCAAAGTGCAGCCAAACAATTAGATTGTTTTGCATATCTGTTGTCTGCTAGGAAAACAAAGCCCCTACCGACTGAAGATAACTGGATCTTTAAGGGATACTGTAAAGATTTACTACAGGTTTAACAAGCTTTAACAATAATCTAGGGGTAAAAAGATCAGAAGTCATTCTGCCCCACGTCTCTGCATGTGCTTTTTTCTAAAGAAATTTCCAAAAAGGCAAACTCTGATGCTGAACAGCCACTGTAATGAGAGACTGAAAACAAAACAAAAGCTACAACAAAACCTTTATAGTCATGGTGTGTGTGTGTGTGTGTGTGTGTGTGTGTGTGTGTGTGTGTGTGTGTGTGTGTGTGTGTGTGTGTGTGTGTGTGTGTGTGTGTGTGTGTGTGT
>JAVQJG010265279.1:0-21053 GCA_036024015.1 Craterocephalus amniculus
AAGCAGAGATGTTTTGTTACCTTTGCATGAGAAGCAACTGGCAAGATGTCATATTGTGGACATGTACCGCCCAAAGTCATCAGTAAATTAGCGGGTCAACTCTGGTCTGCCGTTCACACCGCATGCCGATCGGAGCCGAGCCGTTTAAAGCTGATTTTAACCCGAGTCGCTTGCCGAGTCGATAGACGCGGGTCGACGCGGGTCGCTGAGCCTTTCACCTTATCACCAAAAGCCGATTGAACGCGGGTTTAAACGGGTTTTTTGACCAGTGTGAAAGGGGTATAAGTAACTTTATTTTTTTGCTTTTTGTGGTTGGATTTTGGACTGGATTGAACAAGTAATTTACTCTTGAATATCACATTTGTAGTGGTCAAAATCTTATCTATTCTGAAGTATATGGTAATATGATGTTACATAAGAGTCATACATAATAACGATTCCTCGAGGATTACAGCAGCTTTTCTGATGTAGTGTTTTACCCAGAATTAGAGTGATTTCCACAGTGCAGCATCAATGAGCATCTGCAAACTGAAGTGAACTGGGAAAGGATAGAAAAGCAGAATTTTTAGAAAGTAAAGCTGTTGTTTATCACTTATCCAAGTGGATATTTGTTGAAAGATCACACATTTCTGAGAAGCTATGAGATGTAAGGCGCTGAGTGAAAGCCGTGTGTTATTTTTATCATAATTTTACCAGTCAGAGTTGAACAGCCCACACATGTCGATGTGGCAGGTGCTCATATTCCAGCAATGTTAAACACTGATGACAGCTTACCATTAATATTGCAAATGATTGCTAAGGTATTGTGTAATCACTTCAATGCCGGTACGTGGAGTGGATTCCACCCACAGTCCAGGCCTGCATGTCAGAGCAGAGTGGGATGGAGGGGGGCTTGAGTTGTCTACACCATCACTCCTCCACTCTCAGTGAGACAGAATCTCGCCAAGTGTCAATTTGAATGATGTGAAAACCACCAAACACTGATGCATCATTATTTTCTGCTCCGTCCTCAGATGAACCTTGTCTGCAGTACAGACGGAACGTGTTTTATCTGAAATCCAAGGAGCTGCAGGTATTATTAATGTTTCAAAACATTTTTTATATCTTTGTCTCACCGTGAATTCTTGTTCATAACCGACATCATGATCATGTGTCAAACTTAAGCTGTTATGCTTCAGCAACAGCAGTAAGAAGGACTTAACTAATTTTGATTTTAAACCTGAGAGATATTGGTTAATTATTGTTTTACTGATGGTCAGATAGAAGACGAGGGCGTGTTGAGACTTCTCTATGAGGAGGCCAAGAGCAACATCCTCACAGGGCGATATCCATGTGACCCCGAGCACTGGACAGGTCTTGGAGCTTTGTCTCTTGCACTTGATGAGGGAACTGTTCTGGACAGCCAGCAATTCACTACTGTTGTACGGTAAGTTAGATGAGCTCTCTTAATATAAAGGAATAATTCAATATTTTTAGGCTTTTTACAGTGAGTGAGATAAAAAAATTTATTACAGTACAGAGAACAGCAGTCCATTATGGGATGTGTTTCTGTCCTTTCTGTAAAGACTTTTTATTGCTAAAATACTAAAAGTACTTCTGTAGATACTGTAGGTATTTAGCAGCGTCTGCTTAACATGGTAAATATAAAGGGCCAAAACTTAAGGAGAGTAGTTGCTGTTGTTTTTATAGGACTTCACCAACGCTAATATTTGTTTGTTGATTATTAAGAGGGAAAGTCCTTAGCGACGAGCAATTCGGCATCCATCTTGCTTCCTGCCTGTACTGTGAGCCTGTAGACAGTAAAAAACTGTCCTTTCTCGACTCTTGTCCTATTTCTTGCTCTTCTTTGGCTCTCATTAGTTTCCTCTCTTCCTCTAAAGATGTCTTCCAGTGTTTCTTTTTGCTAAATCCACCTGCATGCATTCACAACGCGTAATTTATTTACATTTGCTTGAAATTAGTCCAGAAAATTGAGTTTTTAAGTTAAAAAAATTATATAGTAGGTCTTAAAAGCAGGATATAATGTAAAAGTTAAAAGTTAAGTCTCAAACTAAACAGTTTTAGATGGTGGGTCGTAAAAGCAGGATATAATTTAAAAGTTAGAATTTTAGAATTTACTTTGAATAATCAAGATAGTAGTCTGACTTCATAAGTATCACACATTTGAATATCAGCATTTCTCTCATCAAATTATAATAAAAAGTTTTTGTTGTTAGAACAAGTGGAATAGAATAATTAACTTTACAAATCACAAATGATTTGTTGATGTTTGCAATTTGGATTGATGTTATTGGATTCCTAACTTCATGTAGTTTGATGCATTGTTTCAGCCCAATTTATCATGTTGTAAGATGTTTTAATCTATTTTTGGTTTGTATTTTTTGTTTTTACTTCCCTCCTGCTATTTTATCTAAGTTTACTTAGTGTTTCATAACGATGATCTTAATAATAGTATTAATGCTGATTCCCATAAGCCCAAATATTCCCTCCCATTTTATTTACTTTTTTCTCTGGCCCTTGATCTGATGTTCAGTTCTTGAATTTTAATGTCCAAATTACAGCCACATCTAATGTCATATTTTTTAGTTTTAGGATGTATAAGTTGAATTTTTCTTTGCATGATCATAACTGGTTGCAGTTTATATTTGAGAATTATTAGTTTGTTTGTTTTTTATTATGAGATGCATTTCTCTCTTGCAGGCTGAAACATCAGTTAAACTTGTACATAAAGTTACTTGATAGGGAAACACATTTAATGTAAATATAATATGGTATAAGACCACAATGCATTTCAGTGCAGGATGAAATTCTACAGTTAATGTTCACAGATTTGCGGAATATAATCCTAGATTTACTAAAGCCTGCAACACTCTATCATCTGCTGCACACAGGGAGAAGAAGCTGTCCACTTACCTGCCTGCACATGTGGTCATGGGGAGCAAAGGGTTTTTCTCCACGTTGCGAGGGACCTCGGGCCGGCAGTCAGGGCTGGAGCGTAAGCTCTTTGAGGAGTACACCAAGATCCAAACATCTGCTGGGAACTCTCCAGAGCCCACACAGCTCCTGCACCAATACCTCAACATGTGTCACGCTCTGCCTTATTATGGGTAGGAATTAGTCCTAAAACAGTATTTTTAATTTTTTTTGCCAACCACGGTTGATTTTCTTTTTGTGTGATTAAACTTTAAATATGCACGCAGGTGCGCTTATTTCTTTGGGGAAATTGACAAACCAGCGCAGGGAATCCTCCAACGGGGAAAGCGGAAAGCTGTCAACGTTGGGATCTGCTTGGATGGAGTTTATGTGATGGATGTGAAGGAGAAGGTGAGCCCTAGATTTGGTTAACACCTTTAAAAAACACTCTTTTGTTCATAATTTCATTACAAAGTCTTTGGTTTTTCTTTTGGAAGTGTCCTGCTTTCTCCGGTTGATGAGGTTTTTCTTGCAGCATGTGCTCCTCGGCCTGCGTTTCAGCGAGCTCTCCTGGGACCACAGCTACCCGGAGGAGGAGGGGGACTCGCACATTCTGTGGTTGGAGTTTGACGGAGAGGAAGGTGGTGTTCCTGTCAACAAGTTGCTAAAGATCTACTCGAAACAAGTGAGGTGTTTTTAAAATTGTAATGAATCAGCTGATTGATTGGGAATAAAAACAAGACTGTGTAGTTGTTGGGGAGCATGACAGATTTAGTCTACATTCTTACATCATTGTCTGTTTTATTGAAAGAGCCTGTTTGAACCAGATGGTGGAGAGCTGTTACATAACAGGGCAGTAAATCACACCAGGCTCTAATCCGAGAATAGCAGTGTGACCCTTGTGTCCCTCTGGTTCCTCAGTGGACGCTGAAATTCAGATTAAAGTTGTTTTTCATCTAAAGTCAGAGAAATTAGACTTGATTTAGTGTTTTTATTGCATGTGCATAACAGGCGGAGCTAATGAGCGGGTTTATTGAGTTCTGCGTGGAGCTGAAGTCTGCATCTGAGGGCGCAGCCGCAGCCGAAGAGGGCAGCGAGTCGAGTCTGTCTCAGCAGGCTGTCAAGCCAGAGGGCAGCACCCAGAACGGGCGCGGAGGCCGGCGCGGGATGCTGCACAGACAAGGCAGCGTTGTGTGCAGTCGGGTCCATTCGCTTAACACTATCAGCTACGTGGATAATGGTGAGCACGAGTATTCAGTTCGATGGGAAAAGTAAGAAGAGTCTCGGCCACAGGGAGAGGTTCTTTTGTTACAGCTTCCATTTTTGTTTTTCAGGAAAAGAAATCAAGCGCTTGAAGCCGAAAAGAGCTGCCTCTTTCTTCACGCGACAGCCATCAGCTTCCACCTACGCTGCTGTGCAAGTGACTGAGAATCTAGAGCAAGGTTAACGTCTCGGCCTCGTTCCCATCAAAGACCAAATCTGAACATTTTACACTGAGATTTAAAAAGAAGAAAACAGACTTTTTCAATGTAAGCTTGAGATTTTCTGCCATTACATGAACATGCAAAGGACCAAGTAAGAGGTATCTTCGTGTGAATATATTTATCCACTGAAGTAGTGTACATGAGGAGAGTACAGTAATGTGAAAAACAATATGATCTATCCAAAAACTATGCTTGGAAGGTTGAGGTGAAGTGGCTGTTCAACAGATGGCCTTGGCTTCTGAA
Organism: Craterocephalus amniculus; assembly: GCA_036024015.1. Lineage (NCBI taxonomy): Eukaryota > Metazoa > Chordata > Actinopteri > Atheriniformes > Atherinidae > Craterocephalus > Craterocephalus amniculus. Next base: position 4,641 of record JAVQJG010265279.1, read on the forward strand.
ATAGGCCCATCGTATGCTTTTTCTCTGAGACGAGCCTTTCAAAAATCCACATGATATTTGATATGTTTGACCTTTGCTGCAATTTGCCATTTTTCCAAACATGTGACACCTCAAAGGAATATAACCACTGCATTACCTCGTTTTGCTTAACTGGTTTTTAGCATCAAGAATGTTGCTTTATATGGTTTTTTACTCCTTCTCTAAACAGCAACCTCATCAGTCAGCATGACAAACACTTTTCAAGGGACGGTCCACGAGGTGTGTTAACACTAATCTGCATTTTCAAACTGCCAGTGCCTTGATCGCTTGAAAGAGTGAAGCCACTCACAAAAAGTACTGGTTGACAAATTGGGTTTTTATTGTTATGGGAGCACGTTGGCTGTGTTGTGGAGGTTTCATGTAAGTACATGTATTGCGTTTTACTATCAAACTTTATGTTTCCTGCTGCTTATTTTTGGTGGTTCCCCTTTTTAAAACTAAATGTTGTGGAATAGGCTAAGTTTGGTTTTAGAATATTAACCCAACATGTGAAAGGCAGATATTTTACAGGATGGAGTTGTGGGGTTCAACTGAACATTCAGATTGCAACATATTAAGATTATTTGCATTAAAAGAAGAATCAAATTAGAGTTGCAACATTGCAGAACCTTTATAGTAAAGAAGAGTAAAGCATTAAGTTATTTCTGCCTTTTGAGATTTCATATTTAAAGTTAAACTTAGAAATATGCTTTGTTGCTAAAAGTGACTTTATTGACACACTAAAATTCATCAATGTGCAACGATCATTTGTCTGGTTTGATCTGAAAAGCAAATGAAGCCTGATGCAATACTGTCCAACTTCCTCTGAGCTCAAGTTAACAGAACTTTGAATAAAACTGTTTTGCTAGTCAATTTTTTTTCCTCAAAAACAGGCATGGTTGACCTAAAAAAAAAAAAGACAGGGAACAATATCTATGTAAAGTGCTAATTTCTCACTTTTAGCATTTCACCTATGCTTTCCTCAATTTCCAAATTGGTATCAAGTGGAATCCATCCAGTTAGTGTTGGTAGAACAATGATCATGCTTATCATGTGCAGATGATGTATGTTTCAGTTTATTTTTTACACATGCATTGTTCACTCGATTACAACTGCATCCTCTCAATATGGTGCAGGCCGATGTTAAAACCTCTGTCTCCATACCAAAGCAATCTTATCTAACCTGCGTTGATACAGTGTGCTACCTTCAGAGACAGATTTCAGCCTCCACCACATGACATGAGTGCAAGTTGTTGTACGCTGATATAGGCAGTGATGTCTCAGTTAAATACAATGAAAGATCTCAAACTACTTTCTATTTCCTCTTTCGATATGTGTTGGCACCATGTATTCTTTCTGATTCATAGCATACTAACCGCAGATTGTTCTGACTTTTCTTTTCTACACTTAAAAATTTATCTCAGCTACCATCTAACCCTGCAGCAGTCCGGCATATTGTTGCTAACTAACACTATGCATGTCACATCGTAGAATAGGCATTCCAACTATCTACACATCACGTGATGTTGCACTATTAATACTAATCTATACGGTTTATAAATCTTTTCCATCAGCAGACAGTTTTGTATTTATTCTTCTGTCTTTGTGACAGAATAGTTTTACTTTAATCTTCATATTCTTGTCCTTGTTTGTACACAAGAATGAAGAATTAGGTCAAATTAAACATGTTTTCATCAGTCACTTTGCAGAAGCATAAAGTGCCTTTTTGTTTGTACCGAGTTCATATCTGAATGACTGTCTTGGTGCTTTGAAGCCAAGAATGGACATTTTTAGTATTGCTATCGTTTTAGAAAATGTATTCTGTTTTGTGTATATTTCTTTCATTAACAACTTGGTAATACATTTTAGCTTTCCTACTGATCTTGAATAGTGTATTACAGTTAGTCAGTTCTGCTGTCTTTTTTATGTATATACATATATATAATAAACAAATGCATGGTGTGTTTATTCTCTGAATATGTTGGTATATTAAACATGTCACTATCAGAAGTTTAAGTTCTTAACACTGAAGCCATACACATTTCAGCAAATAACATTTTGTATGGGATTTACTTGCAGAACTTTTATTACAAAATCATCTTGCTGTTTTGCTCAGACCTCATTTAGTGAGCAAGTTTAACAACCAACAAATAATTTTTACCATGTCTCAGCCATTTCTACCGGATGAATTTAATATCTGCTACGATTTATTGTTGAGTATTTGTTGTAAATGTGTGCAGGAATGTAGAAAAGTTGTCTTTGATTAATCCTGTTGAAATAGTTTTAAATGCACCTTAAAATCATGTTTAAATATCCAAAAGACGACACGTTACTATTCTTAAGTAGCATCAGCCATGATGCAGCATTGTATTTTGTCACAGTTCAATCTTTGCTAATAAAAATTAAAAATACCTTCTTCTGAACATGAATTGAAATCCATCTTTTATATAAAGTGATCTTTATTAATTTGTTTTTTAAGTAAATGCCTTCCGTATGTTTGTCTGTACATTTAATAAAGCTTACATCCTTTCCCAACATACATCTTTTCTTTTCATTTTTTATATAGACAAACTGTCTTATTGGAATATAATAATATTATCCTCCACTGACTGAAGGAAGATAATGTTACAGCAGTAGTGACATGCGCAGTAATGTACATCCTGGTCTGTTTAGATTACGTCCTAGAACGTAATCTCGGATTGGTTACATATGAGGAAATAACAATATTTCTCAGCTAGCTACCAGTGTCAGCAAAAATATGACATTTTCTTAATGATAGTTATAAAAAGCCGATGTTCTTCAGAGCAAAAAGCAACGCTAAATACACATTAGTCGAACGGAAGCAAGAAATTACAGTTTTCAAGCAGTGTTTGTGAATTGTTACGCGTGAGCACACCGGTGATCTTTGTTTATCGTACTTTAACTCCATACGCTTCTTAGCTGGCCGGAGTTGAGTATGGATGTGGACGCGGACGTCTCGGTGGAGGAATCCGGGAGGAGGCGTAAGGTACACGGCATGCTGAAGCTGTACTACGGGCTGAATGAGGAAGGGAAAGCACCGGAGAAGCCGCAGTCACTGGATCCCTGCGACATCAACGGGCCACACTTTGATCCGGAGCTCTACCTCAACAAGGTGCTGACATCTAAAATGTTGATTTTGTAGCTCATATGATCAGAAATTTAACCAGTCTAGTGTAACAGGCTGACGTAGGTGAAAGAGTGGGGTTAGTATCTGAGATCTTTTCTCTCAATAAGTAATAATTGCATTATAATAAGAGAATTAATGAAAACTAAATGGATTTGTGTTCATACTGATTCATTCAAACTGATCCCAGTAAACATGTGTATGTTAATATGTTGGAACACAGCTGAGAAGAGAGTGCTCTCTTGCTGAGCTGATGGACCAGGAGACCTGCATGGTGAAGCAGATCCGCTCTTTGGACAGCGACATGCAGACCCTGGTTTATGAGAACTACAACAAGTTCATATCAGCTACAGGTAAAGGCTGCACCTCACAGACCGTGTTTATCATGCAAACCGGGACAATAGAAATATATTTCTATATGGTTTTTTTTCCAGACACTATAAGAAAGATGAAGAATGACTTCAAAAAGATGGAAGACGAGATGGATTGTCTGTCGGCAAACATGGAAGCAATCACCGACTTCAGTGCTCGAATCAGCGGCACTCTTCAAGACCAGCATGCGCAGATCACAAAACTCTCAGGTTGAACTTAAACTGGTAGTTTAATCTGTTGAATAACAGTCACACCTTTTTTTTTACTTAATCGTACTCTTTCACAGGTGTCCACACTCTGCTTAGGAAGCTTCAGTTTCTTTTTGAACTTCCTGCTCGACTGAATAAGTGTTTGGAGCTGCAGGCCTACACTCAGGCCGTGAGCTCGCACCGGCGTGCTCGCTGTGTGCTGCAGCAGTACAGCCACCTGCCCTCCTTCAAAGGCATTCAGGATGACTGCCATGCCATCATGGACAAACTGGCCCAGGAGCTTCGACAGAAGTTCAGGTAAGAATTTTTAACCGAGGTTGGATAAGCCATTTTCAAGTAATGTGACATAATTGGGAAAACCCTTCATCTTACTTAAGCCGTTTCCTGTATATCTGCGATTTGTTGTTTTGCTTACAGGGATGGTGGGACAAGCGCTAAAGATTTGTCAGAGTGCGTTGAGCTGCTTCTCCAGTTGGACGAGCCAGCAGAGGAGCTCTGCGATAAGTTCCTGAGCCACGCACGGTCTCGGCTGGAATCGGACCTTCAGGGCCTGGAAGCAGAAATAAAACCGTACCCAACTGTGAAGGATGCTTCTGCACGCAGGCTGTCATCTGCCGCAGCAGCAGGATCTCCGACCGATAAGTCTCCTAAAACAACCTCTCTCCCATCGCCCGCCTCAAACACTGACATCCTGGAATTCATCGATAGAGGCTGCAATGAGTTTGTTAGCAGTTTATGTTTAGTTATCACATCCTATCAAGAACTGTTCATTAATCACGCTCAGACAGGCGATCTAGCATCGCAGAATATTCCTCAGATGGCAAACGGCAAGTTGCACGCGTTTGTGGACGACCTGGCGGCTCGGTATTTCTCCCTGGTGGAGAGGAGGATACAGGAAGAGAAAGGCGTGGGAGATAACTCCCTCCTGGTCCGCGCGCTCGACCGCTTCCACCGCAGACTTCAGGCGGTGGCCAAGCTGCTGCCGGGCTCGCCCGTCCCAAACCACGGGACGGAAATTGTGATTCGAGCGGCGACAGAGCGGGTGAAGCAGTACCTCTCTGCTCTGCAGAACTTCTACATGGACAGCCTGACGGATGTGAGGCAGGCTTTGGCGACGCCTCGCCTCTCTGTGGCCGGATCCTCCGTGGCTGGAGGCGGAGTTCATCTGGGCGGGCCGTCCTCAGGCAGGGACGCTCCAACCAGCCTGCCAGAGCTGCTCTCTTCTCTGTCAGCCTCTATTCTCAACCAGATTAAATCAGTGCTGGCGTCAGTGCACCTCTTCACAGCGAAGGACATCACGTTCTCCAACAAGCCTTACTTCAAGGTGAAAATTTACAAAGACATTTTCTCTTTAACTCATTTGAATTAGGGATGATGATTATTTCCCTCTGTCTCTATCTCACAGGGGGAGTTTTGCAGCCAGGGTGTGCGTGAGAGCCTCGTGGTGAGCTTCATTAAGTTTGTGTGCCAGTCTTCTCGGCAGTTTTGCGAGAGCGCAGGAGACAAAGGAGGCTCGACCCCCCCGGCCCTTCTGCTGCTGCTGTCTCGCCTTTGCTTGGACTATGAAACCTCTACTATCTCCTACATACTCACACTCACAGATGAACAGTTCCTCGTGCAGGTATTAGACTGTATTTCACTTTACCTCACGGCTTCATGTTACAATTTAATGCATCTTATCAGAGAAATGTTGCTGTTGTGTCAACTTAGGTCGTCTTTTTGTCTCCTTGTTTTTCAGCACCACAGTCCTGTAACACAGGTCACAGCTTTATGTGCAGAAGCCAGGGAGGCGGCACAGAAACTACTCAACCATTACGTCAAGGTGTTTTTCTCTCTCCATCTGCAACCATCTGACACCGAGTGTAGAGATAAGCGCCAAAAACGGAACCTTTTAACTTCATTTAATCTTTCTTTGTCCAGGTTCAGGGGCTGATAATCTCACAGATGCTAAGAAAGAGCGTTGAAACAAGAGACTGGGTAAACACGATTGAGCCCAGAAACGTCCGCGCCGTGATGAAGAGGGTTGTTGAGGACACGACCTCGATCGATGTCCAGGTGCCACTTTAAACACAAATTCCAGTTTTGTTAGGACGCTGTTGGTCGTGGTTTTACTTAGTCTGTTTCGTGACTCTTGTAGGTGGGTCTCCTGTATGAAGAAGGAGTGAGGAAGGCACACAGCAGCGACTCCAGTAAAAGGACTTTCTCAGTCTACAGCAGCTCCAGGCAGCAAGTGCGGTACGCTGCCAGCTACACACCGAGGTACAGCTCACGCGTAAATATTTTGATATGGGATGAAAAGCTGAATGTCTATCATCTCTTTCTTCTCTGTTACTGAGGGATTTTTTGAAAATTCCTTAGTTAATCCGAGTTAACATTTGTTAAGGCATTGCTTATACTTTACGTTGCTGTTTTATTTGCAGTGCTCCCATGGATACCAATCTGCTGAGCAACATACACAAGCTGTTTTCTGAAAGGATTGACATCTTTAGCTCAGTGGAGTTCAACAAGGTGAATGCTGGTCTTTGGTCGGGTAAAATGTGGTGTTTGGATAAGTCAAAAAAGTTGTGCAAATGTATGTTATACAAACACACAGAGGATGATCTGCGAGTGGGAGCTGGTGGCTAAATGAGTGCTTGAAGCGTTTCTAAGGCTCTCTACTTTAACGCTAGTTCCTGAAGTAGACTTTTGAGACTTTGGAGGCGTAGACTGGGGGTGGTTTTCCTTTCTTTTCTTTTATAATTTATTCTTTATTCAGATTAAGCATCATCTATTTCAGCAAAATTCATTTCAATCCACTCATTTGCTATGATACTAATGGGATGACCTAAAGTAACTTGAAATATAGGAAAACAAATTAAAAAAAGAAAAAATATGAACAAAACAAATAAAAAAATCGATCAGGGTTGGGCTTTCATATTAGAGCCATTTTCCTGGTTTTAGCTTTTTTAGCTGCAACCAGCAAAATGTTCATTAAATATTTGTCCTTTTTGGCCCAATTATAATTCCAAAGTACAAATATCCTGAAAATCTGAATTCTTTTATAACAATTTTCCACAGTTTACCCATAGATTTTCAATACTGTTTATGTAATTTTGGTAACTCACTGTCAGCTAAAATTGCATGTATGGAAGTGGCACACATTCTCTCTGCAATGGATTTCCATGGGGCATCATAAGATGGATTGCACTCGCATATGATTGCTCTCATCTGTACAGCAACATAGTGGTCCCTAAGAGAGGGTAAGCCTCAGACTGTGGGTGGTTTTCATTAGGTGTAATAGGGCTTCTGGATTCTCTCAATCACATTGTTTTCTGTTATTTTACATCGTTTCAGCAAATTAATTACAAAAGGACACAGCAAGAGATATGAGGTTGATTGTCAAATGAGAAATCATTTTTTCTGTCAGTCTAAAAGCAATGTGAAAGTGTTTATGTGGAGGTGGATGAGGATTGAAGAGGAAGAGTGATTACTGTTCGCCGGAGATGAAAGGACAGAAAGGGGTCTCGTAGCAAATGCTGTGTAGTGCAAAATGATCCCCTATGTGGAGAGATTTTTTTTGACTGACTTCTTTGCTCTCATATCACTTGATTGCACTTTGCTTTTCATGTGCACAGGTTTTGAGACTATGTTGCAGAGAAAAGCATCTCTCATTCTCACTGACACACTTCTCCACTTTCCTAGGTCTCTGTCATGACGGGAATTATCAAAATCAGTTTAAAGACATTCCTGGAGTGTGTCCGCTTGCGTACGTTTGGGCGTTACGGGCTGCAGCAGATCCAGGTCGACTGCCACTACCTGCAGATGTACTTGTGGCGCTTCGTTTCCGATGAGAACCTTGTGCACTTCCTGCTGGATGAGATAGTGGGGAGTTGCGCCCACCGCTGCCTGGACCCTGCCCCGATGGAGCAGAGTGTGATCGAAGTCATCTGTGAAAGAGGTTAAAGCTCAGAGCGTAGCTCGGCCAGATGGTTCAAATGAATGACACTGTATGTTACACTGGAATCGTTCACTTATAGAAATCTCTGAAACTATATTCCAGATGTGGTGTCCGCATATTTGTGGAAAGAAAAAGCTGAAGGTTTGTAAATTATTTAGAAGAATCTGAAAGTACTGATTACATTTCTCGCAGATTTGAATTTAAACTCCAAGTACATGCCATTAAGATTTGCCACAGCTGGGTTCAGTGCTGCAGCTTCCATTTATAAAGCATAAAAATACACACAAATACATTCTTCCATCTCTTCTATCTGGAAAAAATAGAAAAACATAAATGATCCATTATACAAGAAAAACTTTTTAGCACATGCATCTCTTGAAGGAAACTGTTGAATGTGATCCGTAAATATTAATAAATAAAAAGTTGTGTTCTGTGAAAACCTCATGCATTAATAAATCAGTTAAATGGTTCTTTACTTTCATGATTTGTCTGTCTGTTTATGTAATCTTTAAACACTAACTTCTGCACATCCTGCCTTCAGCTCACTTTGTCTTCTGTCTTAATGGGTGCAAAGCAAATGTTCAGAAAATTGTTCAATAAATCCGTGGGATTCAATTTGTGTGTTTTTCTTTACAAAACGGCTCCTTCAAATGGTGGATGTTAAAAATGTTTAGACTTTGCTGCCTCAATGGTGAGTGTCGGTTTAATGCAGGTGTGTTTCCCAAGATCTGCCGGGTGAGAGTCGCTCGCTGTCGCCACCGGAGCGGCGTCTCTGATTGGCTGAAATCGTCTCTCTCCTCCCTCTTCTGACGACCACAAGCGGATCTGATTGGCTGAGAGGCGGTGTCACGCTTAGATGAACTTGTCGGGGGCGTTTCCGTCTCCAGGCTGCGGGATGGACGCACAGGAGATATTCTGATAACTAGTATCGCCTTCAGCTACTTCTCCGGTAAGCACGTTCACCTGTTGCTGCAGCTTGTTTTTTTGAACATCTTTATTCTCGCAATATTCCGTGAAAAGCTTTGATTTCAACCATCATTCAGACAGTTTCTCTGTATGGGACTAAGCCTTTGCCTCAGGTTTCATAACACAGAATTGCATGAACTCAGGAACAACAGCACTTTGACCCGAACTTTGTCTCATTCATTGGAGACAGTAATGGCACTGTTACAGAAAAGAAAGAAAATATTACCAGCCTTTAGATTGTTTAATGAACATGAAAAACGTGACATAGATAATATAATAATAACAATCGCTAGTAATTGGTTTTGGACGTCTCTTTGAGATCTTATGTCTTGTGTATTGTGATCAACTACAGTGAGAATTTTAAAGCTATTTAGTTTATTTCTACTCAGTTTGAAAGCCTGCTGCCAACTCTTAGAAATAGCTGTTCACACAATTTTATATGAGAAAGTTAAAAACAAAAAAAGGGGTGGGGAGGTGCTTTAAAATGCTGACTTCCCTTCCTTTGAAGGTTATAATGGTGCTGAAATGGAAGCAGGTACATCAGGCTAGTTAATTTAATAAATTCATGTAAAACAATGCACATTTTAATCATACTATATAACCTAACTTGACTGATTGTTTTCTGGATGAACTCTTAGTTCTTCTTATTTAATCTTGATGGATGTCTGGGTTATAGTTGTAGACATTACACACTCAAGTTCATAAGGCTGTTATCACTTTACCGTTATTGTTGAGAGATTTATCTTCACAGAGTTACACAATGTAATATTTAACACACAGATGTTAACTAATACAATTCCCTGCAATGTATTGACAACTGCAATGGTAGCCTAAGTTTCATGTCAGAAAAAATGACCTATAGCATCCCTTTGTCTTTCACACTACATGGTGTTACCATTTTATCACCTCAGATGGCTTTATTTATTGCTTTATTGTCTGCCTTAATATTTTTAACAGGATACCAAAAATGAGAGCAAACAACAAATCACAGAAAAACAGGCTGTCACAAGAAACAGAGAGAGAGTTTGGAGGGACTCTGGGTAAGTCTCAATGACCACTGCACACAAGAGTATGATCTTTGTACAAAAAACATTTTCTCTCATCTGGTTCCTGCTTTCTGTTCTTCTTACTATAGCAAAATACTGCTTTTTTTATTCAAGTGACATCAAAAGTAAACCCTAACACTGAATACGTTCGTGAATAAATGCAAATGATGTCCTTTAACACTGCTTTCATCCTGCATAAAGACACTGGGAAGAGATTTGTTAGTTATGGCAGAGATCAGGTTTTCCTTTGCAGCTTAGTCACTGGCACATAAAACATTTGCTACAATTAAAGTAATAACATGTTGAATCTTGAAGTGCTGTAAAGATCAAATGCCTCACAGCTTGATTACTTATCGAAATAAATTGGAATCAGAGGATATATACGTCAGAGCCGCTGTGTGTTTGTGTGAGCAAACTACGGCTGCTCAGTTTCCTGCTGTGTTTTTTAAATTGATTGTAGCAGTAAAATAGCTTTCCTACTGTTTTTAATAAAACCAGTTTTTGGTTTTGACTGATGAGCTCTCCACAGACCTCATCAGTCAACACTGAAATAAATGCACTGCCAACTAAAACTCGTTTCTTTTTTTTTTTTACATTATGATTATTCAGTGTTACCATGATCTTCTAGTTCTCCATCTCTCCCTCTGACATATTTTCACTTCTTTGTATTTCTTCAGTAGTTTTTGGCAGGTACTGAAAACACACCCAGTCTCTCTTACTTGTACATATCTCCTTTTATCTCTTTTCATCATTTAGGAGCCACATGCATTCCCATCTTCCTCCCGTTGACTGTGCTCTTCCTGATCTGTATAAGTCGATCTCCGGAGGGTAGTTTGCTGCAGTGGCCTCCTGCCCTCCCCTCCACCAATCAGCACTGGGACCCACTTGCCCCGGTGCTTCTGCTGGGATGGATAGCCCTGCATGCCGTCCTCTACTTGATGCCACTAGGAAAGGTAACATGGTCATCAGCTTGTCTGTCTTGGTCTCAGTCTGTTGCTACTTCTTTAATAAATGGTGTACAACATTGCATGCTTCTGTGCTTCAGTAGGAGTTATTCCTCATAAATGTCTTGCAAATTTCAGTAAGTGTGATAATATTGAAATGGTTGGTTACCTTTATAAACTGTTAGTGATAACGAACGAACTAATTTTTTGGCTCAAGCACAGAGTGTGAGACTTTCTGATGAACAGTTCCCCTGTGGCCATAAGTGATGGAACATTTAATACTTTCACATCCCAGAAAAAAAGTCTCTCCCCATTTTGAAATTCTGCTTAAATTTTTTCTGTCACATGCTAAAAAATAGCAGCATAAAAACAACATCAGTCATAGTGTTTGCTTCCTGTGCATTAATCTCGGTTTGAGGCTGTTCCTCCAAATATTATTATAGTTATAAAATGAGACAGATTGGGTTTAGATTAATGTTTTCTATTTATTATTAAAAAACTAAGTGATAAGTGTTTAACACAAGCAAAAAGTTATTTCAACTGTTCATTTTTCTTTTTGATTTTGGGAATATTTTCTGTAGTATAACAATCTTTACATGATAGTATTTGATAAACTGTAAGGGATAGCTGTCATTAGCTATTTGTGAGTCTACTGCCAAGTTATAGGTTATTATATCAATATAATTAGTACAAGTGATATTTGATTGTAAATAAGGTACAGTAAGAAGAGGGGTATTGATGGCTTGTGTTACCTAATGGTGGCACAGTTAAGGCAGGACATGCTTGTGTGGGTGTAGGGGTTATCTGTGAGGAGTTTGGATGTTCTCCCAATGCATGTGTGGATTCTTTCCGGGTTATCCGGCCTCCTCCCACAGTTAAAAAAAATATGCCTGTGGTTTATCTGTGTTTCTAAATCCTCTCTAGGAGTGAATTGGATCATGGTTGGTTGTTTTATGTCTGTGTTAGCCCTGTTATGGACCAGCAGCATGTCCAGGGTGTACCCTGCCTCTTGTCTAATAGCTGCTGAAATAGGTTCCAGCTCACTGGAATAAGTAGGTATAAACAATGGGTGGATGATTTATATTAGTTCCTATTCAGACTGAGAATGTCTGTATTTGCCCACAGGTGTCTGAAGGATTAGTGCTGAGAGATGGAACCCGCCTCAAGTATCCCATAAATGGTATTTTTCTTTATGAGTTTGCCTACCATAGGCTTTATTGCTGCTCAGTGAATATTACTTTTAATGCATTGTATATTTTTCTTAATCCTGTTTTATTTGAATTTAAACTGATATAAATCTCAGTCATAGCTTGAAAGACTTCATAATACTATAAGCTGTTACATTTCACAGTTCGCTCAAGTATTACTCATTTTTAGAATAATAAAGGCTAATTCTTTGTTCTTCTTTGTGTGTTTGAGCTAAAGCTTTCTTAAAGTTGACCTGTTTGTGCCAGCCTCCATATGTTTGTATAATTCCCTCCCCTGAGCTACAATTTTTACTTTGTTTGCTTCCGTCCCTGAGGTTTTCATGGCCTGTGCATCAGCGCTGGGCTGCTGCTGCTGTTACTGGGGCTCAGGGTTCCTTTTGGATATCTGTTTGAGCTGCTCTTGCCTCTAGCAGTGTCTGCCATAGGAATCTCATTCCTGCTCTCCATCTACCTCTACATCCGCTCTTTTTGGGCTCCTCCTCTCAGTCTGGCTGTGGGGGGAAACACAGGTGAGAAGCTAAAGTTCATTATTAAAAGAATCCAAATTTAAACACTTTTCATAAACAGCCACTGGTAATGCACCATTCTACCTGTTTTTATTGTGAGGGTTAGAAGATTTGGGTATTCCTCTGGATAATTATCTAACAGCCAAGCTCTACAGGAGCTCCAGGGCATCAAGCATCAAGTGAACGCTCTCTTTCAAGAAATCTGACCTTGCTGTACAAGCTGCGCTGTGTGCTGCTGTATCCGAAGGCAGAAAACATCCAGTATTATGACTCATACTCTAGGAGGATAACTTTTGTCGCATTTTGTGTAAAGAAAAGAAAAAAGACCTAGACTACAAGAACATTGTTTTACAGCCACAGTAGGTTGGAAAAAGCCAGTAACCAAAAACAAACATTGCTTGCCATGCTAGCTGATGCATCCTTGAACTATGTTTAAGGCTGATTTAGAAAGCACAAAAATAGTTTAGAAATGTTACTCTTAATTGGTTAGCCACAGAGCTAACATGTACAATTTTTGCACTGACAATCTTAACAGATTATAGAAATAATTTAACATGATCCATTTCAGTTTTATTTCATTGCATGACACTAAAATGTCTAAGGTAAAATTAATTAATTAATGATTAATGATAGAAAGGGAGCTCGTAGCCTTTGTCATTGAGGTTGTTCTTTGGTTTTTGTGTTGTCTGAAACCATGGAAACACCATTTGAAAGCCTTAGCTGTGTTCTGCTGGTATAAATAACAGGTTTTATCTTTTTTTTCCCTTCCAGTTTTTCCTCTGTGGTAGGCCTTGACAGTGTCAGAATGTGTTTTTATAAAGGTCTTGATCTGAATAAACAAGAAAAACAAGTACTGAAGTTTCACGTTTGTTTATATTTTAACATATTTGAAATCCTTATTTTATGTGTGTGTTATGTCAACAACATTATAATAATAAATAATAATAAATCAGATTTATTTAGCGCTTTTCAAAAAGGACTCAAAGACGCTTTGAGTTCTAAGCGATTATGCATGTTTCGGTTTTAATGTGTCTGGGCTAGGACACTCGTATAAATAAGATTTTAATCTCAATGAGTTCAAAAAAAGTTAGAAAAAATTATCTAACCCTAAGAGATAAAAAATGATCTCTTATCTTACAAACAGAACTGTCATGCACCGAATCTACAGATTTACTGTAGATCATGGCTGTAAATTAATTTATCTTTTTTTACTTTGAGAGAATGTTGACCTGCAGACATTTAAAACTCAGGGCGAATATAGTTTACTATATGAGCTGGTGAGGTTGATTTTATTATTGGTTTATCTATATGTATATTATCTGAAGAATAATACTTTCTGTTCATATGATCTGATGGGAACATATAGTGGGAACGCAGATATGATTGTCATCTTTGCAGAGATGTCTCACTCTTGTAACTGAACATATGCTGAGTTCTTCATAAGTGATGCGCTTACTAATGCAAAGAAATATTATTTACTTAGCTTAATTGTCATTCATTAATAATTAAGGATTTCCTTCACATAGATGCCAGTTGTTCTTTGTATTGAATTTACTTTTCTCTTTCTCCTTTTTTGTAGGAAATCCAATCTATGACTTCTTTATTGGACGGGAGCTGAATCCCCGGATTGGGAATTTTGACCTGAAGTATTTCTGTGAGCTCCGACCAGGTCTGATCGGCTGGGTGAGTTAAACCACAGAAGAGTACTTTTCTGTGATTGATCGAATATTAAAAGAAGTTAATTTAATTTTCTAACTGTTATGCTCTCTCAATTTAGCAAAACAGCTTAATTGATCAAACTCTTAAAATATCAAATGTAAAAATGAATGGAACTAGAAATATGCCACTATACAAACTTTCTGTATTTCTATTTAAATCTGCTTAAACGCACTCAAGAGCTTGAGGATTGCTCTGATGTGGATTTCTATCAAGATCCCCACAAGACCATTAGGTGGCGATGTTGCTCTCCTCTTATCTTGTACGTGCAGTCTGCGTTTGACAGACACCAAATCAGAAGCTTTTTTTCCCTGCTGACCATCAAAAATTACAAATAAGATTACTGAGATAACAGCAAGCATCACAACAAGTGCACAAGTCACAAAAACTGTGCAACCCCCTGCTCCCCCTCTCTCCAAAAAAACTGAGGTAGTAATGGCTCAGATGACACTGGAACAATTCCCTCCCATTTACAGCAGAAACAGTTCAAGCTTTGAATGTTTTAAAGCTCTGTGCGTGGGAGAGCACAGAAAAAGCTTCCACCAACTGGCTCCAGACGATGTGTGTGATATTTTCACTTCCTGGTAAATGTTAAAACTACTCACTCCAAACATTTGGCATTTTGCAGTTGTTGAAATAACTGCGACCTGAAAAGAAAAGAAAAATTACTGGCAAAATACTTAAGACTTTTACAGTTTAATGATAATTAAATTAGCATCTAAGTCTTTATTTTTATCTTCAATGACACATGGATTAAGATGTTTATTGGAAAAAATGTGAATCTTTGCTGGTTTGAGGTTTGAACTGTTTTCAAAATAAAACAAAGACATTTGAATGTCAGCGTGAGCTTCAGGGGGAATCTGGCTGTGCAATGTCACCGCTGACTGACATTTCATGGAACAAAATGATGAATCAGTCAGTTGGGAAATTAGTTGTTCATTATTTAATAGTGGAAATAATTGGTTAGTTACGGCTAAAGTGACCACATTAATGAGGCGCTGGGTTTGGGGTTTCGTCTGATGGTGATTTTTAGTAAATATGAGTCACTGTAGATTTTGGAGGAGCAGGTAAAACACACTGCACAACAACAAAAGTTCATTATTATTCTTGTTTGCTCAGGTGGTCATAAACCTCGGTATGCTGATGAAGGAGGTGGAGCTTCGAGGTTCCCCATCGCTTGCCATGATCCTGGTCAACGGTTTCCAGCTCCTGTACGTGGCAGACGCTCTGTGGAATGAGGTGAGCAGGGAAACAGTGTCATACATGATTTCTGCTTTAATTCCCTGCTCCAGCTCTTCACTCTTAGTTGGGGTTACTTTATTTTTTACCTCTCTGTGTTTTAACAGGAAGCTGTTCTGACAACCATGGACATTGTGCATGATGGTTTTGGTTTCATGCTGGCCTTTGGTGACCTGGCCTGGGTCCCCTTCACATATAGCCTGCAGGCTGCCTTTCTGGTTGTGCACCCTCAGGCACTAACTTGGCTCAAGGCTGCAGCTATCGTAGCACTGAATGGTGAATATCTCTTATTAGTCTAAGGAATATCACATTTCAAGGTTAAATGTTGATGAGGCTTCTGCTTCTGTATGCTATCAGGTGTTGGATATTACATTTTCAGAAGATCCAACTCACAAAAAAACCAGTTCAGACGAGACCCGACTCATCCAAGTGTCGCAGGCAAGATAAAACATCACAAATACGTTCACATAAATGTTTCATTTGATTTATTAGAAAGCGACTCATCTGAGGGGACAACTGGGCTTTGATCCGATCTTTTTTTCTTTCAAAACATCTGCTTTCCACAACTCTTTTCAGGACTGGAGACCATCGCCACCGCAACGGGGAAGAAGCTGCTGGTATCAGGCTGGTGGGGTCTCGTTCGTCATCCCAACTACCTCGGGGACCTCCTGATGGCACTGGCGTGGTCCCTGCCATGTGGTAAGACAGCTTAAAAGCCCCCATGCCTCGCTTATTTTTCCAGTAAAGCCTTATGCAATTATCGGTCACAGTGTCTTTATACACTCACCGGCCACTTTATTAGGTACACCTGTCCAACTGCTCATTAACACTTAATTTCTAATCAGCCAATCACATGGGGGCAACTCAGTGCATTTAGGCATGTAGAATATGCTCAAGACAATCTCCTGCAGTTCAAACCGAGCAACAGTATGGGGAAGAAAGGTGATTTCAGTGACTTTGAACATGGCATGGTTGTTGGTGCCAGAAGGGCTGGTCTGAGTATTTCAGAAACTGCTGATCTACTGGGATTTTCACACACAACCCTCTCTAGGGTTTACAGAGAATGGTCTGAAAAAGAAAACATATCCAGTGAGCGGCAGTTCTGTC
>JAVQJG010265286.1:0-13681 GCA_036024015.1 Craterocephalus amniculus
CACTTTCAGATCATCGCTCCTCCAGAGAGGAAGTACTCTGTCTGGATTGGTGGCTCCATCCTGGCCTCCCTCTCCACCTTCCAGCAGATGTGGATCAGCAAGCAGGAGTACGATGAGTCCGGTCCGTCTATTGTCCATCGCAAGTGTTTCTAAAGCCGCTTGTCCTCTGCTGGCGGCGAATGTGCTCTTCACTCTCATCCTGTCTGGTTCATCATGTGAACAAGACTAAAACCTGCCACGTACAAGATGAATCACGGAAACTCTGAAAAGGCCTTGTTCCGGTTTTAGAGAACCTGTCTTGACGAGTTCATCAGTAATTGTTGCTGGGATGGTTCTACTGAGCTGCATGTCTCACACACCATCCCACCACCTCTGCAGTGAGTTTATGAACGGCTGCTCTGTTTCCAGCCCACATCTCATTGTAACCTGACAGATTTAACCACTGTTAAAGTCTGACCTCAATAAAATAACATCTGTGTACATCTCTGGTTATGTTTTTACTTTTACATCCTGACCAGCAACCAGTGTAATATGTTGCGCTCTTATTGGGGTTCAATATGTAAATGAGGAACAAATTGTGAAGAGAGCATGCCGAAAGTAATGAATTGCTGTTATCCGAGACCTGTTTTTCCTTGTCCTTTTGAGTAGTACGGTGAGTAGTTTTTTTTTTTTTTTTTTTTTTTTTTTGTTACCTGTGTTGATTAGAATGATTTAAGCAGTAGCAAGTTGAGGCCACTAGAGGCTGCTCTCTGCAAATTCAAAGAAGGACTGACCTGTCCTTAGTAAAATCAGGAAATTCAAGCCTAAAATTAAGTGGGTATGTATGATGTGCTGTTTGCAAGGTTCCTCGAGGACCACAGTCCTGAAGGATTTAAATTTTTCATCACACTTGACTGACATTGTTCATGGTGCAGAATCAAACAAGAAGTTGTTGGATCCATCTGATTTGAATCAGGTGTGATGATGGTGAACAATAAAACCAGTGGGATGGTGGGCTTTAAGGACCAGAGTTTGACAGTTGTCTACTGAAAAGAGTCCTCAGCTGAGGTACAGCAGACTGGTCCAGAAGTTCACACATTACTTTCCCTCCTGGAGAGCTGATGAGAAACCTGCAGCTTTATCCTGGTGAGTAAACAGACCAAACATCTTTTTACTGGAGGAAAATCTTTAGCTCAACAGATGTGGGGTATGAAAGGTGTCCTGCAGAAGTTAATCGGCATGCTGTAAAGTTTAAATCTACACATGGGTACTTTGATCATGTATTTGCACAAATTTTACTTTAAGCTCAAAGGATTTATATGAAACTTTTAACTCAACTATTAACAAACCGCACAAAGTGCAGGAGTGTTGGAAAAATCAAGAAAATGCCAACTTTTCATCCGCAAATCTGAAACAACATAGAACCTTCCTCAGACATTTACTTAATCTCAGTTTATCTGAAGGACTTAAAAATCTTTGTACATTTAGGGTAAAAAATACTTCATCCTGAAATGCAGCCATAGCTGAATATGATCTTGTTCATGGAGGTTACATCCTCTTCCTGAATTCTTGAGTAGAAAATTGACCTTTTAACTCTACCGTTGTAGTTAAGATCTCTATCTTCCAGTTTCCTGGAATCATCAGGATTAAAATTAGGGATTTATTGAAGTAATTCCTCAGTACAATTTTTTTCTTTAAAAAAGAATAAAAAACCCAAACTAGTGTTGGAGGTCCAGCAGTTTTCAGAGTACACTGAGAGAACAGATGTCTGATGAAACCAGCTACAGAAAACATTGAAACATGATTGTCAGCCGACTTGCTAGTCCCTGGTTACACAGCTAAAAGAGCTGCATCCATATAACTGGACGTTTGCGAGCATCTGATGTCAATCAGAAAGCAAAAAACAAAGCTCGGTTTTCAATAACTTTGATCTATTTCAACATTTTATTTTTATTTAAAATGAATCATTGAATGAATGGAAAAAAAACTTGTAAGGGAAAGAATTACACAAAGTTTAACACATTGAAAGAAAATTAAGACAAAATATTAATCCTTTATTTGTTTCATGCAGGATATTTGTTCAGGGTTCACATGTGCTTCTGTGTTCACCACACCAGCTCAGATAAACACGAAGCAGATGTGACGGAGTCAAAGAGAACAGTTTCCTCACATTCTTCCTGACCCTAAACCTAGTCCTGAACAACTATTTGTCCAACCACAAGTGAAGCTGATGATAGTTACAGAGGCAACTCAATCAAAACCTACAAGAGAAGTTAATGACCCACCCCGTCCCCCGTGCTGTCTTCAGTGTGGCAAAGTACCAGAAACAGCGTATCATTAACACAGAATATATAAAACATGAAAATATGAGTATGTCCGATCCTTTGTCAATGAAAAACTAAAACGTTGACAAAAGGCAGCAAATGCAATATTTACCAGGGAGTTTCATATGAATAAAGCTGCAGAGTGTCAGCTGATTAGTGAGAGTAATCCCACATACAATGTGCAGAAATACCAAAAGCAGCTTTTCATTGCATAGCTGGAAATCTGGAGACATAAAGTAAAGTTTGACATGATGATCTCAGCAGTCTGGGAGGCTAAGAGGGGACCACTGGTGTACTCAATTGTAAGTTGCTTTGGATAAAAGCGTCTGTTAAATGACTGTATGATTTGGTATATTACAGTAATAGTATAGTATACAGTACCGTATAGTAGAGTAAAAAAGTCTTCACCTTTCATTTGAAAAGACCAAGATCAGTGATGATGCGAATGTCGTGGCAGCAGCTGCAAAAGAACGAATTAAAAGATGTGAGAAAAGTTTCTAATCTATTCTAAAACGAGGTGAGACCAGCGGAGCGCGGAAGGCTCAGGTCCCAGCAGCCAACAGCTCTCCTCAGGCGATGCTGCAGGACTGTTGCTCCTCTTGGACTAAAAGTTTCCCTTTCAACTCCTTTATTTCTTCTTCATGTTTCCTTTGCAGGCCATCCAGCTCCTCTCTGCTGACGTCTCCATGTCGGCTCTCAGCTTGCTGTTTGAACTTTTTCATTTCTTTTTCATGTCTCAAGTGAAGTTCATCAATTTTCTCTTTCTCATTTCTTTGATTTTCTTCCAGAAGTTTTTGCCTGAACTGGTTCAGTTTCTGCACATGTTTTTTCTGTAACACATCGACTTCTGCCTTCATCTTTTCTTGGTGTTGGATCAGAAGTTTCATTTTCAAATCATTCACTTCTTGATCCTGTTTGATGGACATCTTGCTTTTTTCTATCTTCTGATCATCCTTGTTTGAGGTTGAACACTCCTTCCTAAAGTCTATCATTTCTTTTCTGTGTTTTTTCTTTAACTTTTCCTTTTGTTCAGTTTCTTGTTGTGTGTTTTCAGCTGACAGTCGCTTTTTGAGGTCTTCCAGTTCTTTTCTGTGACATTCCTGCATGCACCGAATTTTTTTCTTGTTTTCTTTCTTTTCAGAGAGAAGCCCCAGGATCAAGTCTGCCATTTCTACTTTATGTTTGCTCTGCAGTTCATCCAGTTTTTGCTTCAGATCTTTCTCTTTGTGTTCTGACAGATCCTTAAATCTTTCATGGTCTTTCTGCTTCTGCTGTATGTCGTCCTTCAGTTCCATCACTTCCTCCATGTGTTTTTGTATCAGAGCTGCAAAGTCTCTCTCCTTTGTTACTTGGAATTCATTGAACTGTTCTGCATTTTCTCTGGCCTTCTCTTCATACTCTCTCTGGAGGTTTTGGATTTCTCTCCTATATTTTTCTTCTAGCTCTTTCCGTTCTTTCTCTTCCTGTTCTTTTCTTATTCTTTCCTCCTCTTTTCTTTTGCATTCAGATCTTTCTCTTTCGTGTTCATATTTTTCCTGAAGTTTCCTGAGTGTCTCTTGCTTCTGAAAATCTTCTTGCTCTTGTTTTTCCTTTAGTTCTTTCCTCTTACGCTCCCATGTCTCTTGCTGCTTTCTCATTTCTTCTTCACATTTTGCCAACTCTCTGTGAATTGTTTCCTTGGATTCAGACTCAGTTTTTAGCTTTTGCTCCAGTTCTTCAATTCTTTGTTGCAAATTAAGGTGTTGATTTTCTTCCTCTTTCATCTTCAGCCTATCCTCATCAGCTCGGATTTCTTGGTCTTTTTTCCTCTCCAGAGACAGCCTGTCGATCTCCTCCTGCAGTTCTTTCAGCTGTCTGTCTCTCTGTTTCCTCTCAAGTTCAGTTTTTCTTGCCTGTTCTTCTATCCTCCTTTGCATTGCTTGGATTTCTTCCTTGTGTTTTTTCTCAAGTTCTTCTCTCTGTCTCTTCATCTCCTCCTCCTTCTTCTCAAGAATTTTCTCCACCCTCATTTTGATCATTGCTTCAGCCTCTTGCAGCATCTCACTGGTGAAGTAGCTGCCTCCATTTTCCTCCACCATCTTGTCGATCTTCTTCACCAGCTCAGTGATTTGAGTGCGGTTGTTTTTATCAAAGTTATTGAACACATGGAATCTTTGTCCACAGTCTGAGATCAGTTTCTTAAAAGAATCATCACATTGTCCTGCAATGTAATCCTCAATTGACAAGTCATCCTGCTCCAGCGAGTCTCCCCTTGTGAAAAGAATGATGGTGAACTTATCAGAATTCTTCCCAAAAACTTCCCTGATGAGTTTCAATGTTTCCTTCTCCTCCTCTGTGAGTCTGCCGATCTGTAACACCAGCAGGAAGACGTGTGGTCCTGGAGCCAGGAGACTGATGCACTTCACCAGCTCCTCATTGACCTCCTCATGCGACAGCGTTGTGTCAAACAGACCGGGCGTATCGATCACAACAACAGGACGGCTGTCCACTTCACTCTTCTCTTTCTGGCAGTGTTTGGTGACTGAAGTTTGACTCGGCTGAGCTTTAAACACCTTCTTTCCTAAAATTGTGTTTCCTGAGGAGCTCTTCCCACTGCCAGTTTTCCCAATCAGCACAATCCTGAGAATATCTGAGCTCTGTCGCTCCTCACCACCACCTGTAGAAAAAGAAGACGAGTAAATAAAAGAAAGTTCTTTCATTCATGGCATGCTTTTAAAGATAATAATAATTACCAGAGACTGTGTTCAATGCCTTCAGATGTGAAAGTTCAGCTCGTAGCTGGGTGATGTTTTTCTCTTGTTGTATGACTTTATCTATCTGTGCACGTGTAAATGTTTCTGTTTTAAAACTGTCTGGTTTATGCTTTGATAGTCTCATTTTGTCAACAGCATCCCACACCTTCACCACCTGCTGCTTGTCATTGATGTTGAGAACAACACATCTTCCTCCACAGCTCTGACGGAGCTCCTGGATGTCTTTATCCCCTTGAATAAAGTCAACCACAGCTGGAGCGGCAGGATCGGACTCCATGGTGAGCAGAATCATGGTGAAGGCATTGACTGGAGAGCTGAATGTGTTCTGGATGATCTGAAACTCTTGCTTGTCTTCATCAGTGAGGGGACCCACAGGTAGGACCATGATGAAGGCGTGGACCCCCTCAGATTCACACAGGGAGATGCAGCTGAATGCTTCCTCTATCATGGCCTCCTGAGGTTTTCCAGACAAGGCAGGCAGCTCCACCAGGGAAAGCCAACGTCCACACACCTCTCCCTGATGTTTCACACACTCTGATGAGCTGGAGACTGAATGAAGCTCCGTCTGGCCTAACATGGCCTCGGCTACTGAAGTCTTCCCTGCTCCTCTCCTCCCAAACAAAACCAGGTTTAAAGATGCTTTCTTCTGTTGCTGCACAATGTTCTCAATCTTCTCCATGAGCTGGTGATGATTATTTTCAGACATTTGGTACTTCCTTCCTCCACATTCTTTAAGGAGCTGAATGACACTTGCTTCACCCTTCTTTTCTGTCAGGATGACCATTGACATTGTAAAAGCATCTTTTCCAAACAAATTTAGGATCGTTCTCAGTTTTTCATTCTTCTTCTCGTTAAACTCAGAAGGCTCCACTACCAACAGCAGAACATTTGGCCCAGGGAAACAGAGGTTTTGGCACCTCTTCACTTCTCTTTTCAATGTCTTTTCAGGCACAGTGAACATATCTGGAGATTTCACAACGATGACAGAATCTTCTCTCCACTCTGCACAGGAGGCCACGCAGTATTTAAGTGGGATAAATTTCTGAAGATGATTATCTGGATTCTTTAAGATGAAGTTAAAAAGTTTGGCCTTTTTGTCTTCATTCTTCCCCAGGAGTACGATCCTGAGAGCACACGCTGGAATAAAACAGATGACAGAAAGATTTAGTGTTCTTGTTTCTTGCTTTTTTTTACTTCCCATCAGCTGCTGCTTTTCTTTCTGGGGTCCATTTGTTAAGAACACTCAATTGTTTATGCACATAAAGTACACAGACAGACAAATACCTTTTAAAAGTACATAATTTTTCTTCTTTCTGTTATGTTAAGCACTTTAAGTTGCTGCTGTGATAAAAATGTGCTCTATAAGTAAGTTGCATCAGCTATTCTTTGAAATATATATTAATAGAAATACCTACATTCCTATATACACATACACATACCCATACACATCAACATACAAGTAGTCATAAATATACTGTAAAGGATTCTAATATACACTATGTGTATGCTGCAAATCACTGAAACTCCTCTTGAGCTTTGAACCAAAAATGCTGTGAGACTGATTTAATTAATGATTCACTTTCAATAAACTGATGTCTCACGCTGTAAACAAAAATCAATAAACATCTTCTGTGGCGCTCTGCAAGCTTATCTTGTAGTGTAAAGCTGAGAACGACAGCCCACACATACACTCGCATTATATGCAAGCATGGTCTTTACTGTGCTTCACTTGACAACCACAGATAATGTGATTATTCAATGTACCTATTACCACTAAAGATCATGAAAATTTGATATTTACATTGAAAGACAATTTGTCTAATTTCATCTTGTATTGCAGCAGCATTTCTAAGCCCTGTAATTATTTCTTAGCTTTGACAAATTTAGACACAAATCTAACAAGAGAATAGCTATAAATGTTCTTGGAATACTTGTAAGGAATTGTAAGTAATAAAATGCATCATTGATGTTGACATCGTTCTGTTGGACTTACCATCAGGAGGCAAGGTGCCATATTTCTTGCTGTGTTTCTGAGGCTGTTCTTCAACTGGAAATATATACAATTATGGGTCAGTGATAGTTGGTAGTGATCCTGTCAAGAGTTTCTCAGTAACTGATATCAAAATAAAACTATTAATGTTATGCAAAAATATCAGTGAATTATTCTTTCAGGGAATGATAATGCACATTTTACCATGCTATGTTGTCAAATGATTATTGTTTGGTCATACTGCTAACCCAAATTCATGGCTGAACCTTATTCATTTTCTCTTTGTATTTCTGATATCATGCTTGAGACAATAACCAAGTAAACTCAATTGGACAGAAATTGTGGTCAAAGGTTTTCTCAACAATTTAAAACTTTGTCAGATAAAGTGTTTGAGAATTTGTAAATATGGTGATCTTGAAAGTTTCACTCACAGGAAGGACGTACAAAGTCAGGACTCTGGCTGCGGTGTCTGGATTTAAAATCACCATAACCTGTAAAAATATAAACACGCTTAAATAATGTTTACAGAAGGTGATTATAACTCTTCCATACTGGTGTAAACTGAGCAAAAATATGAACATGTTTTGAACACATGAAATCTTGCACATTTAAGATTTCCTGTAAATTGAAGTGTTACCGAACAATAATCTGTGTCCTATTCATTCACAGACAGATCGATAGAAGCACTCTTTTGTACTAAAACAAAAGGGGAAAATGTGGAATTTCGATTATTTGCTGCTGTAGAGGCAGGGATGTGTTTCCTCTCCCCCGTGTTACAAGGTGTGCGTCTGTATGTGTGTGTGCGATTGCAAGAATCCATGCTTATGTGTGCCTGATGATTGTCTAATTATTATGATAATTATGAAGAGGGACAGAGAAGGGCAACAGCTGCTGTGGACATGAAGACCAGGGACCACACACCCAGGCTTGCAAAGGTAAAATTCAGATGTGGATGCCAATTTAGAATCAAGTTTGCAGATGTCGTCATCATTATCTTTATTCTCATTTAGGTCCAGTTTTCTATAGCAGTTATTCAGACTGGCATGTTCAGATTGAAATTGAGTGATTTGTGTTCAAATATAAAGAATTCAGGTGTCTCGTTTTACCATCTCCTTATTGGCTCTGTTGATCCAGGATGTCATTTGAAAATTTCTTTTCCTCACAAAAAAAGCTCCAAGTGAACAAGCTCCATTCCATTTTAATCTCTGTACTCTTTATTTTCTTTTTATAACCTGAGAGTATTGGCAGTAATCTGTATTTATCTTCTCTCCATCTCCATCCTCCAAAATATCAAGGTCAATGCTTTATCCGGTTTATAACATATTGGAATAAATTTTCTTGTTTAGCAACACAATGCTCAAACATAGGAAATTTCAAAAGTCTTTTGAGGATTTATTTAATGAAGGGTGGCATATGACATACCCATCCCATCTGAATATATGTATGTGTGTAGGGAATGGCAATACATATGTATGTAGATGGATGTGCATTCTTTTTCCAGCATTGTTTTGTTTAATTACCATTATTGTTTCTAATGCTATTTTTTAATTCTCATGTTTTCGTTGTTCTTGGTGGAGGCTTCTGACAAGCCAATCTGGCTTTTGCCTCTTCCAGAACTGTTTTAACTAGTTTTATCTTGTTTTCTCTGTCTATGTATATTATAGTTTGTGCAAAATAAATAAAATGAAAAATGAAAATGAATGAAATTCACCATGCTGTGCATTCAAAATGTGTTTATATCTGCTCACTAGTTATGTCAGCACAAATTGAAACACATCTGAAACACAGCAGTTTTCACTCTGCCATAAACCAGTCCAGAAAGGTTTTAAGGTAGAAAAATGAAACGATGCGTTTTTAAAGGGACGGTCCCCTTTTCCACAGGAATGGGAGGTTGAACTGTATAGAAGTGTATGTGCACTTCCATAGAACTGAAGTCAAAACTAAATTAAAATATGAATAGGTACCCCAGGTACTGAGCCGGGCCTACTTCGCTGGGCAGTGCTCTAAATTCAAACTCTACACACAATCTCTGCGATACGACGTTAGTTACAGACATTGGTTGGCAGCATTTTTGCGCGGCTATAAAGTTGTTTCTAACCAACAATACGCTGTGAACACTTGTAAAGTTTTATTATAAAAGCTTGTGCTACTTCCAATGTTTTTGTTCCCGTCTTCATCCTTCTACAGTTTTCCTCTTCCCGTTTATCTTCTTCTTCTTCCCTGGTTTGCTTCTGCTCCATTGTGCTCAACGCTGCCACCGCGGTTTCCGGTGGTATTACTCTGTCTTCTGCGTGGAACGACGGATGCGCAAGGAGCCTGAAAACGCACCAAATGTGCATGTAATTGACGCAGAACACAGACTAAACCTTCGGAATGCATCATATATCTCTTGTATCTCTGCAGTTTGACTTATAAATATTGTTATTCACAAAGTTTTCAGCCTGATTTTGTTTTTTCAAAGTACAGGTCAACTGATATTTTTGAAGAACATATCAAGTGCATTTCTTTTTTGTTATATATCATAATAATAATTGCAGCAACTTTTTGCATGGGAGCAATGGGTGTTGCTGCATCCTAGAATCGAACCCAGATCACCCGTGTTCATGCCTGCTTTGCAGGCCACTAGGCCAGCCAATCCCCCATGTCTAGCATTTGCAAATTTGTTTGGCTGGTACCGGTCTGACTGAGACTGAGGTAAAGTTAGTTTTAGGTTTTATTTTCAACTGATATTCAGACACCCAGTCTCCCGACCCAGTGCCGCTTTGTCGTGGGGTGGAGAGGCAGACTGCAACGATTGTAACGTTATATCTTCAACCAGTATCTGAACTCCATAATAAAGCGCCATTGGGTTGGGAGACTGAATATCTGAATATCTGTTGAATATCAAATCTACCTTTACCTCGGTCTGACTGAGCTGGAAACAAGCGGCAACCTCTCACCAGGAAAAGTGATACCCATGCGGAAGTGCAAAAAAATTGCAGTTCCCTCATCATCCACTAGGGGCTGGCTACAAAACAGAGCCAGGTCCCATTGGCTCCCTTGTTAAAAACGCTGACTTTACAGCAGAATTAAACATGTTTACAGCCTGGTACAAAAAAACATTTTAGGTTTAAAATGTCAGGTTTACCTTCATGACAACTGTGGGGGGAGTGAAAAAAATTCTGGCGCCTCCGTTTAGATTTAGACGAAGTTCCTTCACGTGTTCTTTTGATTGACAGATGCCTGATATCCGGGAAAACGTGGCCTAGCGTAGCACAACCGCAGTTTTTAGCCGCTAACAGCGCATCTTTAACCAGCCATCCTCCGTTGGCTGCTTAGCTCCCGTTAGCTCTGGGTTAGCTTTGTTAGCAAGTAGCTTGGAGTTTGATGTGTGTCAATCATCCCTGCCCACGCTCAAAGCTCCGCTCTCGTCGGCCATTTTTGGGCTTTCCGGTAGTCACGAGACTCTTGACGATGCCAAGATGGCGGAGGAAGGAACCGCCCAATGAGCTTCTTTTCAGCTCATCATAATCCTATGGGTCAAGTGGTTTTAGGGTTTGTCCACTATTTTTTACAGTCTATGGCTGGAAATGACCGATTCCACTTTGTTGATCTCAGTCAGAAGAACCTTGGTCTCCGAACTGGTGAAATTCCTCTTATTTGGCTCGATGCAATTTTTGTGAATGAACACTGTAGATGTGCATGAATGAAGAGATAACAGTAGTTGTGGTGTAGATGCTTGCCAGCTTTTATTAGCCATCGCTAGTAACGTGAACACGTGAATGTGAATACTCCCCGTGGCATCATCATGCTCTGTCCCTAACCATGGAGACTGTCAACACAGTCTACAAACATATTTTGACCAACGTGGGAGGTCGGGCCTTATATAGAGTTATAGGGGTGTTGATTATGCAAATGGTCAATTCTCGTGAACGCGCACTCATTTACGTACAGGCGGAATGCAAGTTTAAGAAGGACATTGATCTGACGTTAAGAGCGCTTCTTGAAACTGACGTGGCACACTGGTAGTAGCTCATCGCAGGAGAAGAAGTAAGAGAAAGTTACGACAAGAATACATGAGGCCCATTGTGTTTTCCAGACTAACAGATTGTGATTGAACTCACCATGTCCTGCTGCTGCCATGATGCTGCTGAAAACTCAGATTCTGTACAGAAGAATAAAAACATTTCAGGTTCTCAGAAACTAAGATTTTACACATCAATACTTAAACCTGAGTAGGCTATGAATTAAATGTTCTGATTATGTCCTCATACATCAGAAATGATCTACTGTGTGAAAAAAGCTTTAGGTTGGACATGTAATCGCTCTGTACATTCAAGTCTGGCTGCAGACCTCCACTCTCAGGACCCTTCCTTGTGAACCCCACTGTGAGGTCTCCTCCACTCTCAGAACGGAAGTTTATACAAGGCATCTCTTCGTCTTCGCCACTTGTGACTAGCACTTTGGGGTGTGCGATATGAGAATAATAGATTGTGAAGGATTAAAATGTAAACGTTTCGAAAGAATGAGGAGATCGTAGGCTGACAGATTTTTTTTGCGCGTATACTGCAATTTCTTTGAAATCAAGCACTGTGCCACTCCCCCTACACTCTATGTATCAGCTGATGACTTTTAGTTAAGTCTGCTTTTCTATGGCTCATGTGCTGGGTTGAAGGACACAGGCAGAGGAGAGCTGCAGTACACTACACAACATGACAATATCTTTCAGTCTCTCTAAAACAGCTAATGTATCTTAGAGAAGCTCCAAGATCAGCACATCTTTTGTGAAGTTATAAAACATCATACTGCTCAGTCCCAGGTCACATGACATGATCTAATAATGCCTACTACACCTCCAAAACTGAGCCTGAAGTCACAAGAATCTATTTTGGAGAAGTAACTCCGTTACTGCTGACAAAAAACAAAAAACAAAACAAAAAATCTCACCTCGGAATGATCAGCAATGAGCGTCTCATTGATATATCTGCTCCCCTGTATCGAATCGCCATTTCCGATCAATGATTGACAAAACTGTTATTTTAAATTTACGTTATAAGGGCTCACATGATCAGATATCCAGACGAACATAAAAGTGAAAGTAAAAGCCAGTATTTAGTTGAAACATGCTGCCACAGGCTGAGTTTATAGGTTACTCTGTCAATCTGTATGGAATTATAGGCGTGCCACAATTGCTAAAATTATACTGTTTTTATCCCTTTTTAATTCAAAATGAAAATTCATTCTGCTTCGAAAAAAAGAAAATTATCATGTAAACATTCAGTTCTGTATAAAAATGATAAAGGCTGGTTCGACTTTTAATTCTGAACTGAACAATTCCTCTATCTTTCCCTATCATACCCTTCATTCCATTTTAAATTAATTCTGGACGTCCCGGGCATGCTTCTTCCGTCATCCTGTCACCTTGATGAGTATATACAGTGCTGGCTGCCCAAAGCAAATGTTGGACTACTGACTAGCTGCTCAAAAGTAGAATCCACATCAACTAAAATGTTCTTAATATGTCACTTTTCTATGTCGTAGTCGAAAAGAAAAGAAGCGTATTTTTTAATTATCGGTAGTCATAAGTACGTCCATTCTTCCCTCTCTCCAATCAGAACCCTTCCCAACCCACCGATTTAAAGTGGAATTAAAGAAATGCGTTCTTCATGTAAACTTTTATTCAGAATTGTTGTTTCCATGTTTAGTGGAAACCAGCTCACCTGAATAGGTTTATGTGAGGCTGATGATGCAGATGGCAGCATAGTTCTCCTCCTAATAATAAGAGCTGATCAGGTTGTTCCAAGCAGGCTGAACCTCGGCTGGTGACATATTGTGACCGGAACTGGAAAACTGGGCAAGATCCCATCAAGATCTTCGTCTGTCCTGGCGCCTTAGTGACTTGGCTTGGCTGGCTGGCTAGTATCCAGGCCCGCAACTACCATTGAGGACACCGAGGTCATGTCCTCGGTATTTTTTTTCTCTAAATAATGAAAACCGTGACTTTGACTGATCGGTTGTACTGCCGCTCTTGATGTGCAGCATTTCTGCCTCTCCGGTAGAAGGCGCTAGTGAGCTGCCTAAGTGTTGTGTTAAAGATAGAAGAAGACAAAGAAAAGGTTATGTTTGAATCAATCTTAAGTTTTTATAGGAACACAGAGAATGCATGCCTGTAAGTATTGAGATGTACAGAATTATGTTTTACTGAAGGGAAACTCATGTTCGCCATTATAATTCTTGTTTGGAATTACGTAGCGTCACTGCTAATTATTTAGCACGTCTATGGGATTTCCCATTTTAAGTTAGCATTAAGCTAGGGGCCTCAATAGCGGCCTTAATTAAACTTCTGTTTAGGCAATATGACTTCTATAACTTGTTTTGATATAATCACGGTTCAGTTGTGCAATATGAGAGTTGCTAACTAGTGAATAGTAACTAGTAACTTTCTGGGAAAGGTAATGAACCTGTGACATCATCCGGATCATCAATTAACAGCACCTGAGCCTATAAAAGCTCAGGCCTTCTCTCCTCTCTCTCTCTCTCCTCTGCAGGCTGGTTTGTTTGTTCAGACACTGTTTCGCAACCACTTTACACCACTGACGCCAACCTTTACATGCTGCATACACTTATTTTCTGTTAGTTACTTAAATAAATATATA
>JAVQJG010265305.1:0-25884 GCA_036024015.1 Craterocephalus amniculus
AATCGCATCCTCCCTCTGGCTGATGACTGATCATCGGGGTCTACACGCCAAAGCACATTTTCTGTCACATTCAATAAATGTCACTTATCACGTTACTGGTCTCTCCTGATTGAAATAACGTTAGGGACAATAAAATTACAATGATTTGTGTTGAGTTGTGGTTATTGTGAGATGAATGGGAATATTGAAAAACTGAAGTTATTTATTTTTTCTGTTTATATGTCGCACTTTTGATGTATATTTATTTATTAGTTTTTTTATTGATGGTTGTGTTTTATTGTCTGTACTCTATTTTATTTTGTTCATATTTAATTGTTAAAGTCAATGTTTTAAGTACATCTTCTTTGTTAAGTATTCAGCGTTTATAGTCTGTAGATGTTTATCCCAGGAAGAAAAGCGACTGCAATCTCAGTAACTAATGGGGATAAAAACAAACAAACAAACAAAGGAATGAGAGCTGGCTCGAGACTTTTGCACAATACTTTAGGGTTTGAATCCTTTGCTATTGTTCTATTGTGTTTTTAACTACATTATCAGTTTTTCCTCTTTCTATTTTTCTTACAACAGTTTGTACAAAAGACCTTTGCAGATATTGCATTTTGCTCTCATGAGCTTTTTATTTATTTTAGAAGCAACATGGCAAGATCCCTAAAGGTAAAATGTAATTTAAACAAATACACAATACACAATAGGGAAACACAACATAGGCCACGATTTCTGTAAACAGTCGAATTATCAAAAGATAACCTGATATAACATTAATGTAATGTTTAATAAAAAAAAGAAACAGCTCATTTTGAAAACACAACACCACATATGCAGGATTCTACTTCACTTTCCTATTTCACACTGAGCTATGCACTATAAACAAAGCAGCGCAGAACATATGTGCAGCCCTGTTCCCCTTCCACCTGCTGAGAATTACCTCATTCAGCACTATCGTCTAATAATTTCACTTTCAATCACATGATTGGAAATAATTTAGTTGTCATAACATTAACAAAGACACATTCAAGGCAGATTTGAGATGTTGCAGTAAACAAAAAAAGAGATCAAAACATCAATCAGTTGATTACATAAAAAAATATGCACATACGAAGAAAGGCACGAAGCAGTTTTCAGATCATTTGTGTTCAGGTGGCATTTTTGTTTAAGTTCATATCCAAGTTTTTAGAGGAATAAATCTCTATGCACCACACAGCTAAGATCACAAACTGATGCAGCTTATTTGCTCTAACTTTCTGACATGTTGTATGAAGAGGTATAACTTTGTGTCTCTGAGTCATTAAGTTAAGTGTGTATTTATTCATGTGTATTTGCTGTTGAATATCATTAATAACGATAGACTCATAGAGCACAAGTCACACCGAATCGGAAATAAGGCTGTAATGAACACATCCTTATAATTTACAGAGGTATAACCTTCAGAAGGCATGAACTGCAGCAGCTGGGGTCAACAGAGAGAATAAGCCAGAAAAATCATAAAATCAAACTACTAAAAAGTAACTTCATGTAGTTTTTAGAACAAACGCTGGTCCCTTTCATCTTACACCCTTAAATCTGCCCAACTCTCCTCTCCAACTTTCAAAAACTGTGGTCAGAAAAACGAGGTCCGTAGCACTTTGAAGAAGGTGGACACAGACGCGCAGATGTGATAAATGGATGGAGACAGAACTGATGAGGATGACGGAGAAGAGTCCGTTAGCAGAGCTTCTCTCTTTGGGGGTCTCTGAAATCCAAAACGGATTCCCAGGTTAGAGAAAGGTCAAAGGGCAGTCATGACCTTATCCCTGTACACCAAACTGGCAGATCCTTTCAGGGTGCTGCTGGTCCTCACAGGGACGGGAGGATTCCTGGACACGGGACTCTCAGCCTCAAAGGAAGGTCTGAGCGCGGCATGAAGGTGGAGGATCGCACACAGAAACATGGAGGTAAACAAGACAAGAGGGACGGGGTATGAGTGACATGAAGTATGGTGAGGAAACAGCATGGCGAATGGAGGCTCTCTGCGCGGTCTTACCTGTGCGGCGGCGTGTGGCCCGAGGGATGCAGATAAACCGGGGGTGTGAGCACAGGGAGGGGCGGATGCCACGGCTCGTGGCTGATAGGAATGTTGTGCTGGTACTGGAGGGGGAGGAGAGGATTGAGGAGAAACAGAAATTAAATGTTACCACAAGCCAGATTGGTTGCTGCCATAAGTATTTCTGTGTGTGTGTGTGTGTGTGTGTGTGTATGAGAGGGTTATCTGAGGTCACTCACCGCATGCAGGCTGGGATCAGGGCTGGCATGAGAGCTGCAAAAGAATGTCAACAATCACTGATAACAGAACCGCACAAAAACCTGATTTTACACCAAAGGTAATAGTCTAATGTTCATAAAGTTATCAGAACATAGGAAAACTTACAAGCCACAACATTTTTACGTCTCGTTTACAGAGGGCTGCTTTTTTGTGTGAGACTAAATCCAGGCAGTTATGTGGATTAAGGTCAAGGATAGGGGGATCAGGAATGAATGTTATGAGGGGGAATGCCCTCACAAAGATAGCAATGTGCATGTGTCCGTCTGTGTGTTTCTGAGTGTGTGTTTTACCTGATGTGCGGAGGCTTGGCCGGAGAAATGGCAACTGGCGGGGAGATGCAACATGGGTTAGCAGAGAAATGTGCAAGTACAGCATTCCTTCTTCATTTATGCAATTTATATGAGTCAGCCCAGCCGCGCATGTTATTACTCTGCTGCTCAAGACTTCAATCTTTGAATTTGCATACTTGAGCTGAGCGGTAGATCTGAGTCTAAAAGGTGATTGGGAATAATCGCTGAGTCTGTAGTCTACATGTTCGTCTTTTTATGACGGGCAGCTTAAAGCGAGGTAGTCACCAGTCAGGACACTGCTGCTCTCAGGAAGTGAGAATGACGGAGGAGTGAGAGTACAGCAGGTGTTTCTGACTAAAAAGGCCGACGCTCACGGCTACAAATTTGACCTTTCCTTTCAAAAAGGAGCAGAGCTGTTTTATATTCATTAGGCCGATCAAATTACAACGTAATATTAAATATTCTTAAAGAGCAACCTTCGAAAGGGCTGATGGTGTGAAGCTTTTCTCAGCTTCACACTTGTGTGGAGCAGATTTTAGGAAGCAAGAAAACGGTGTGTGACCTTTATGATGCTCGTAGGGGACAGAGCAGGTGTTATTAGTCATCCATGTTTTTTACGCGCTTATAAGACTCACCTTTGCCCAGCGAATGCGTGCGGGAGGGGTAGCGTTTGCTCGGCATCCTCTCAAATGTGCTGGCTCGCCTCAGTCTGCCTCCGTGAGTAGCCTGGTACTCTGTCTTTCCACTAAAGGAAAAACCACAGTGTGAGAGTTATTATTACAAACTACATTCAAAATTTCTGAAAAGCTGCAGGTTTGGTGAGGTGAGAAAGAAAAGTGGGGTTAGAAACAAAAGCTCATTGATGGAGGCTTTTTTAGTTCAGGTTGTTTGTGAGGATGAATGATCACTCTTAAAATCTGTCATACATGCAAATCTGAGATTGAAATTCAACCCAAAAAAAAAACAGGATCTTATTCTGTCATCCCAGGTTTTCACCCAGTTCACGTGTTTGTTTTTGCTTCCAGCATCTTTAAAGTGAATGTTTATCCTCTGCCAACAGGACGCCTTTACACAGCTTTGATTGAGCTGCTCTGACAAATAACAGGAAGTGCCCTTCAAGTGTGAGAATTCGCCTGGACCGTCTGATAATAATCACAAGAAAACAAACAATATGAGGGGAACATCTCAGTCGCCATAGGAACAGATCCACGTAACCATAGATACAGTGTAACCATAGATACAAAGGCTCTGTTTTATGTGACACATTATTCCCCATATGCTGGTAAGTAGCACCGGCCGCAGTCACCTGAGCCAGAGCAGGAAGCTGCTCTGTGGCTAATCAGGCGGTGTGAGGCCGTGTCTGCGCTCTACCTGAACCTGAAGCGGGACCCCAGCCGTGTGAAGTCGCTGCGGCTGGCTTTCCCCGTGGTCGGCTGGCGCAGGCGGAAGAAGGCATGGCTCTCCACGGCGCACTTCCACAGGTGTTTGCAGATCTTGGCGCTGGCTAGCTGGAACATGAAGGTGTGCTCTTGCTCACGACCCTTCACAGTAAAAGAGCAGATATGGTCAGTCGTCTTCTGAAACTACTGCAGCAGATCAGGGAGGCGTTTGCAAAGGAAACGAACCTGATCATCATCCTCCACCACCACCAACGTGAGCCGACTCTTTTTGAAGTCTAGTCGTGTGATTTTGGGCCTGAGTAACACACAAAGAGGCACAAATGAACTCTTCTTTAGTTCTCTATTTTTTTCCATTTTCTGTTCAGATCAGATCCTAACCCACAACTGCAGGTGCTGCTCAGAAAATTAGAATATACTGGAAATGTTGTTTTATTCAAGCACTTCAACATAAAAATTGAAACCAATACATTTTATGTACTAAGTAAAGATGCAAAAAATTCAATTTTTTATTGATTTCAAGAAATATTCTAATTTTCAGAATTTTTCTGCAAATCCTGATCAGCAACAGATAAACAAATAAATGCGGA
The DNA here is from genome assembly GCA_036024015.1 of Craterocephalus amniculus. Lineage (NCBI taxonomy): Eukaryota > Metazoa > Chordata > Actinopteri > Atheriniformes > Atherinidae > Craterocephalus > Craterocephalus amniculus. Next base: position 4,577 of record JAVQJG010265305.1, read on the forward strand.
AATACACTGATTTGCATACTATTCAGAATATTAAAGAATATAAATTAGAATATTTCTTGAAATCAATAAAGAAAAGAAAACTTTTACATCTCTACTTAGTGCAAAACGTTCACGTTTTATGTTGAATTGCCTGAATAAATCAACTTTTCCAGCATATTCTAATTTTCTGAGCAGAAAATCCAGCCACATAAACTAAATGAGTCAAAGCATTGATTCTCTCACCAAAAGAAAAGGCCAATTTTGTTGGAGCCTTCAAAAACCAAGATGCCAGTCGGAGTGAGACCCAGTGCATATTCTCCTCCGTCTCTGCCCTGAAGACACAACATAACACACATAGCTTGCTCTCTGAACACCAAAGTGGCATATATAAACTCATATCCGTGGTAGTGAAATCCACTCACACACCTTGACAAAGTGCATATCGACGCCGTAAAGTTCCAGCCATTTGCATTTGTTGAGAAAAGAAATTTCTGCTTGAGAGGGGCTCTTTCCCCTGAGGGCAAAAAAACAAATAAAAAAGACACAACACTGAGCTTTCACAACAAAAACTATCATTGTCCTCATCACTCTGACTCTGATTAGCAGCTCCGGGAGCAGCTCAAGCATCTGTGGGTGTGGTGTATGACTCACTGTAAACTGGCTTTACATGAATCTCCTGACCCACTGAAGTGCTGCATACAGTTGGGTTAAATAATGCCTGGAATCAATCAAGACCCTTCGGAGATTAAGCCCATAATCCTTCACTCAGAGCAGCAACACAGAGGAGGCGAGTGCAGAGGGATGGTGAAATGAGACACGCTTGTCGGTGAAAAGCCGGTGCTTCCTTTTCTGCCCTCTGCTCTGCTTTCTGCCCCAGTTGTTTTATCCACGAGGAAGAGAAATCTGCTCGGGTCAAGTTGCTGGTCACTAGATGCCCTGACAGTGTGGAGGTGTTTTCCAGGGGTGTGAATCTTTTCCTAACTCACGATTCAATTAGATTCTGATTCTTGGGGTAAAGATTAAATTCTGTTTGGACTCTATTCAAACCGATCTTAATGGACATTTAATCCTCTTTTAGTAACAAAACGTGCTGATTAACTCTGTTCCTCTATAAGCCAGAAACAGCTCCGATGAATTGTTTCATTAGTTGAAAGAAAACTGATCATTTTCATTTAAAAAACTGTTTAAAATTTGCTAACATGGCAAAGTTTAACATGTTTTTGTCACTTAGCAGCAACTTTGAAAGTAAAGCTAATAATTTTTAGCCTTTTAAAAAATATATTCTTGAAAATTTTGAAACGATTCTGAATCTTGATGAACAAAAACTCGATTACAATTAAAAACGATGTTTTACACCACACCTAGAGTTTATGGTCTGGCTCTTTTTAGAGATGTGCAGCAGGAACAGCAAACTAATTTTTGATGGATCCATCCTCACCTGAGCTCCAGCCAGCGGCTGAAGATGTCTGCCTCCATGGCCTCGCTCTGTTTGGGAGTGAAACGAAACTCTGACACCAGCTCAGGAGAGTGCTCCAAGGGGTCGCAGTCCCCTAGCTCACCTGGATGTACATCCACATTCAGTGTAAGTTTAGGAAAGGACTCAAAATGTGACTGTTGCCTCTTTAGGGTGGCTAAACTCATCAAATGTCATCATATAAACGGACCTAAAAGAAATGTACTTACTTTGTAAACAATAAGCCGCCAGCTCCACGGACACGTCGTACGGACATTTTAACCTTATGGGAGAAAAGCAGACATGTATGAGCAACTGTTTGAGCGCTGCTGCGCAGATCAAAACACGAGTCAGCGTGTGTGGGAGAGACACCGAACTGGACGAATGCCATACGTATGTGTGAGAGAGCATGTCAAGGAGGAGAGGAGCAACCCTTTTCCTAAAATAAGCAGCCCTCTGCTGTTCTTGATCTTGAGCTTTATAATAGAGTTGGACTCAGGGGATCCGTGGCCCAGATAGAGGAGGTAACGCTGTCGGAAGTGTGTGCTGCGTTTGTGTGTGAGAAACAGATGTCTCTGAACAAACGTCCCCTAAAACTCTGGCGGAGGTGACCTGTGTAGTGATGAGTGTGTTTTTTCAAGGTTTAATGTTGCTGATGAGACATGGACTGCCTCAGAAATGAAGATGGAGAGCCTGGAAGTGACTTTTAGGGGCGCTGCGATGGTTTCTGATTACAGTCTTTCTGCTGAGCTCATACACAAGCAGAGTCAACCTTTTCATCTGAGTCTTGACAGAAAATCAAGTTGTTACCTGGAATGTCCAACGGTGCAAGACGGCACATGCATTTACTATAAAACATCAATCAGCCACAACAATAAAACCATCCGGCTGTTGTTGTGTGTCCTGCCTCGTCTTTGTGTGCGACTTATTGAGTTTAGCACCAACAAGTTTTTTGTGTCTGTGTTTGACTCTGATAATGTTTTGATGAGTGATCTGTGTAAAAATGAGCGTGTCACATGGTTTATTGTGTATCTCTTAAACACAACAGCATGACCTTCATTTTGTAGATTTACTGTCTCATTTACATCAGAGAGACATGATGCTAAGTTACAGCTCTGCTAGTTTCTATCGTTTTCACATGATAAAATTATCTTCAAATATGTATGTAGTATTTATCTTGTGGTAAAAACAATAATTGTGGAACAAACAGCAAACTGATCAAGGACCATTAGCCTTGATCTTTTCTTCATGGTGTAAATGATGTCAGCATGTGTCCTCATAATTTTTGTGTGCAAGAAAGACTTACTTGCCAGACAAAATGTCTTGTCGAAGCTGCAGCACAAACAGATACCTGTCGGTGTGACAAACAGCAAAACAAGATCATAAATCGATGGATGTATCACAGGTTTTTCCTCATGTCTGACACATCATTTGCTATAACAAGTCTCTGTCCGTTTGGCCTTGATTTGGATTTGCCCACAGAAGCAAAGTAATTAGCTTTTGTCCCCTCTAGACCTCTGTGCTGGGCTCCAGAGAGCGGACCGTGCATGTATGTGTGTGTGTGTGTGTGTGTGTGTGTGCCGGTGATTTTTACCGTGTAAATTCCTCATGCAGGTTATTTGGCTCCGAGGAGTAAAACTTCACTCTGAAGAAGAGTCTGTAGGGCTGGCCGTCTAAAAGAAATGAAAACAGACAGGAAAGTGGGGAGGATAAAGACGAGGGGCACAATGAAGCGCTTTGTGGACACTAATTTAATCATATCAGACCCTCATCTGATTTATTTCATCCATTTAATCTCATCCGTCCACTGTATCCTTTCCATCTCGTTCATCCATCAATGTCATAAGGCCAGAAATCTCTATTCGCTCGCATTTCACTGCTGCCACGCTTTTTCTCTCATGTTTCCTGTCAACATTAGATTCTTTCATGCGTCAGAATTACAACAATATCAGTCTCTCTTCCCTCCCGCTGCACCATTTATCCCCTTAAAAAAAGCTGGAGAGAAAACAAGGCTATGGCTCTTAATGCACACGCTAATCACTGTGTCAACATTAGATAATACTCCACCTGCTCCCCGCTTACCTGCTACCACATGCACATACAGTAGGCTGCACAATATCCTGCACACACACACACACACACTGATTAGGAAAACATTTTCAGGCACGGCCAACGTACCTGGGATCTGTTTCTTTATAGCTTTGGACATATCCAGCCAGTGCTAGCAGAAAGTAAAAGCAGAAAGGTTAGAGCAACTTCTATCAGCATGTTGGTCCACGCTGATCAAGATAAGAACTTTTTACTCACTGAAACCTGATCTGTGTCCATGAACTGCAACCCAAAGTAGTCATTCTCCACCAGATCTATGTGATACATGATCTGATCAAAAAGGTCCTGACCTTTGGATTTACTCTAGAGAAGAAGAAATAAAAAAAGAGAATTGTTTTAATTTATTTCATCTCTGCTCGTGCAGGAAACACATCTTTGCTGATTAATAAAGAGCCTTTAAACCTACGTATCGGCCTGTTTCAGACTGACCTGCCATCTGTGTCAGGAGTGCAAGCAGAGGTGAGGAGGTGCACTGATGAGATAGTCAAAACCCTCCCTGAGGGAAACGCCTGTTTTCAGGCTTTTGACATAAACAAACCACCAAGGACACAAGCCGGCGAAGCAAAGGACAAACTGCATACTGTCCCGAACTTATTGGGAGCAGTTTATGAGTAGATGTGCCTCGTCGGCCCATATGAAGACATAACCCGGGTCTGACCCATATAAAACACAGAGGGTGTGCAGAGAGATGACAGCCTTGTACTTTGTATCCTGATAACAAGTCTAAACTTCCTGGTGGGTGTGCAGATGTGTGAGGAAATCAGTAGTATTAAGGGATTGAGGACAGAAAAAAAAAAGCTTGCGTTCACTCTGCAGCATGAAGTTCAGACAGGCTGATTGGAGCCGTGGCCTCCATCATCTTCACAAGCAACCAAAAAGGAATAATTTACAATAAAGATTTTTCTTTTTTTTCTTAACTCTTTCTGTTGTTTTGGCTGCTCTCAGCCTGAAGTGACACACTAAAAGGCTTTGAAAGGCGAGTTTCGGCTGCGCTCGGTGCACCTGTAACAGCGCCTGTGGGAAAACAAGAGCACATGAACCAGCTTGTTCCAGCACACCTGTGACTAAGCCACCGGCTCGACAAGTCATGTGTCATTTTAAATGGTAATACCCAGGAGACGCTGTGGCTTTGTTTTATTTCTATAATCGCCCTGCAGCAGGACACGAGAAAAAAAAACTCTCTGGCCTGATAACCCACAATACACTAACTGAGAGTTTCAGAAAGTGACGCACGCAACGGCTTCAGTGACACAGACAACCTTTGAAATGAAAACATCTTATGGAGGAGCCACTTACGCACACATGCCCACACACTCGCTCATCATCCCACCTACCCCTCGCATGCTCGTATCGCTCGTCTGTGGCACAGAGTCCCCATAGTGGTAAATCAGATCAGGGAGTCAGGGAATAGAGGCAGACTGAGAGGGAGAGAGAGAGATGGAGGGAGAGGAGATGGAGGAGGAGGAGGAGGAGGAGGAGGAGGAAGAGGAGGAGGAGGAGGAGGCAGGGAGCGAAAGCATAAGATGATAAACAAGGGAGAAAGGCCACCAAGGGAGAGTAATTATGAGAGAGGATGGCTCAAGGAAGGGAGCCAAGAAGGGGATTGCTGGAGGAAGATCAGATGTGAGCAAACAGAGTGGAGGGAAGACGCCATAAAAGAGCAAACAGGAGGGGATCTGCTGCAGGTTTGAGCTGGTTAAGAGTTCCCTGAACTCAGAACGAGGAAGCAAAGTGATAAAGAGCAGCGTCTGGAGCTGCACCTCTCACTACACAGGAAGACACGCTTACAGGAAGAGATGCACACTGTTAGCACTGACTGATGGTTAACTCCAGATGGATTCGCTCCAGCACATGCAGCCAGTCTGAACTTAACAGTTAATCACATTGTTTAGAAATATGTCATTACAAATGGAAATAACAGCACCTCAGCTCTCAGGATGGAGTCGGACAAGGTCAAATTCAATGAGTCACAAGTCAAAATAAAATAATGTTTACATTAGTAAAGCAGAGACATTAAACGCTTTCCCAAATCGTCTCATTAACAAATCAACAGCATTTTTTCTCTGAACCCTAGTCAGAGAATTGCACTTGCTAAATTATTGGAGAAATGAAACTGATCTAAATCATCACTTTTACACTTTTCTAAATCGACCAAACTTTCATGGTGTTAAAATTAGGAAGCCTAATAGGCTGCAATCAAACCATCTGAAAGTGGAAACCAAGGACGACCCAGAAGGACCTTACAGTGTCCCTGAGGCCACACCTTGACACTGAGCCGCTAACTCGCCCTGCCACTTGCACTCTTGCTCACGCGCTCTGCACAGCGTCAACACGCAGAGTTCAGGCTTCCGCGCGCACTCACAGGCAAATCCACGTTGACATCCGAGCCGTCCAGCAGCAGGACGCGGCAGGTGATGGTGGTCCTGGCCGTCCCGGCCGCGGGGATGTGGACCGGTGCGCCCCCGGTCACCACGGCGGGCGCGTGGACGACCTGCTGCTGATGGGGCAGGAGCAGAGGGTTGCCGGTCACCCCCCCCGCTCCACCTCCTCCTCCTCCCCCGCCTCCTGCTCCCCCTTTCCCGTCCCGCTCGTCCCTCTCTCTCATCTGGAAGCGGCTGCGGGAGCGGCGGCTGAATGTCCGGCGCAGGAAGCTCATCATCTTCCTGATCCACAAGGCGACGAGCTCCGCGCTGTGTCCGTCAGAGCTGCTCCACAGAACAGCTGCGGCAGCTGGGGGGCTGCTGCTGCCGTCGCCTCCTCCTCCCTCTCCTCCTCCTCCTCCTCCCCGTCCTCCCCGGGGCGAGGAGTCACTCAGCAGGCACGGAGGAGACTTCAGGGCTGCCGATCAGTCCTCGGGCTGGATGTTGGCAGCAGCGGGGATTCCGGCCGCATACTAATGAAACTACAGACTGGCTTCCAGGGCACCAACCAGTTGATTTCCAGTCATTCGGTCCGGTTTGATGGCAGGACTGTCACGGAAATACAAGCAGCCCTCCTCCTCCCCCTATCCTGTCCTCTCCCGTGCACCTGCTTCGCTCGCTGTTGCGCACCGACTCTAAATTCCCGGAGAAATCCCGTCCGCCGCTCCGCAGTGGGAACCCTGAGTCACACGGGGCCGAGGAGGGAGGGGGGGAAGCTTACCACCTTTGGACCGGACCGGACTCCGGTGCTTGTTGCTTCGTATTCCCACCGGAGAACCGAAACTACTAGTCTACCTCTCAGGTAAAAGTCAACCAGCGAAACTGGACAAACAGCATGATCTGCGCCTGCGTAAAAACACAACGCAGAACAAACTTCTGTTCCTCTCGACTGGCCGGCCCATTAGTGCCAGAGAACCAGCGCCACCTGTCTGTCACAGGGGCCCGCCTGCCCCCAATACTCAATCATTTTAGTTCCCATGCTTGGGAGCCCAAGGGCTTCTGAAGGGGTATCCAGAGGTCCACTGCGTAAAATAGTAACTAATTAAATATAATCACGCGGATTTCATGGGGTAAAACATTTTACAAATCGAAATTAATATAATTAGATCAATACAATAAAGGACAAACACGTCTTTCCAAGACATTATTGGAATATCTTTAATTATTTTCTTTTCTTTGTTAATTTGTAATCAATTGTTTTCCCTTTCCTTTCCAAAATATCAGCAAATTCACAGAATTCAGAGTCCAAAAATAATCCAATTAGCCAAAAATATTACATTGCAAACACAGAATTACATTATTATTGCTATCTTTCATGAGGGCAATATCAAATTCTGGAAGCTATTATAAAAAGGATTTCCACAATGTCATCAGCAGTCTTCTACATCATGCCAATATTTTAAAAATACATGTCTTATTACACAAGCTAAGGCATATTTCTGTTTTATGAAGCAACTTTTCAGGACATTTTTTTCTTTGTTTTGAGAAGGGGCTTCTTATCTTGCAGCTCTAAAAAACAGATTTTCACAAAATCATTCATCACTGGATCAAGTCCATGTATGAATTTTCAACTACAGGTTGAAACTATGACTTTGGTGGAAACAAATGGAACACAGAAACACTCTGATGTGCACATCCAGTATGAATTTATTTGATTACATTAGTATATTATATACAGTACTCCCTTTGGACAGCTTTATGGAAAAAAATACCTAATTTATTTCCATTAAAACCACATTTTTGTGATCTCGCTGAAGCAAAGTGATACTTTTACTGTAATGAACTATTTCCCCATTATAGGTGCATTAAAATGTTTTTTTTATTCTAATATGATGGAGACATGTGGTGTGATTTGCGTGTGTGTATGTGTGTGATATAATTTTTAAATAAACATGTGATTCATCAGTGAGAACATCTAGGTTGCAAATTGCTACAGAATTGGAAAATTCTACAATAAAAGACAAAAAACCCCAGAAATATTCAAGCTTTGGATATGTGGTATGTGTGCTTGGGCAAATTCGATAAATGGATTGTTAGAGGGTGTCTGTGTGTGATTTCCTGCATGTAACCAGGTGTTCTCTGCACATACACCTGTTTCACTTTGTGCAGGTGGTAGACCTTTTGGCTTGTGCACAACAAGCACGCCTTCTGGTCGAGCTGGTGGCAGCAGTGGTAAGCTGCAAGTTTATTTTTGGTTGTGAAAGCAGCCAGGTGAATAAACAGAACAACAGTACAGCAAAAGGCAGGAGGCCATGTTTTCACTCAAGCACCTCTTCAAAGACACATGAAATATATCCTCATCTTTTTTCATTCCTGTAATGATCAATCTGTGCTTACATATTCACACACTCTCTATCACACAAAAAAATGAAAAAAGATCAAACTTGGAGGCCAATGTAATCATGCATAATTATACTGGCATTTAAAGGTTTAAAATCCTAAAAATTTTGAATGTTAGGAAGTTTTCAGCAAGTCTGATTTTTTAAGTGACTTATTGATGTCTGATAATTAAATGCAGGCTTTTTGTCTGTGTACACAAAGGTCTCAGGAGCAAGAAAAATTGATCAATATGTAAAAGAAAAATAAGATTCAAACACAGTGGATCTAAAACATTTGATAAAGAAGAAAAAGAAAATCTTGTATAAATCTACTACAGTACAAGCTGTGGAAGCTGCAGATTAAAAAAAGAAATAAAGAAAATGTGTACAGTGATTCCTTCAATATTAAATGTGGAGTTTTTATGCCTTTGTTTGTTTGTTTTTTTTAACCATAGTCAGTGTAATTTATCAAAGGCTGGTTGAATTTCACAAATTTATTTGCAAACATTATTTCATGCTGATAATGAGAATTTGTCCTACAAGAGCGACAGCTGTGAAAGCCACAACCTAATAAAGCTGCCGAGATATCGCAGTCCTCAGACCACATTCAGTTTAAGTATTTTTTAAGCCAATTTTTCGTCTTAACCAAATTATTTTGGCTAATTTGTGATAACGATGATTTCCCTGATACGATGCCAACTACAGAGGCACTAAAATTAGCACAGAGAACTTTACTTCAGCTGGCATCTCTATTGTGCAAGAAAATTGGAAAAAGCCTGAGTCGTCTTCAAAAGACCAACACGATGAGACTAACAGAGCAAAAGACGAGGTGGACACATCGGTATAAATCAGTGTGTTTATTTAGTATCTGAATAATTTAAAAGCAATAAACATTGAATTTGGGGCTCCTGTGGAAGACAGCATGCACTGCTGCAAACCCCCGACCCTATAGTAGTGATCTAAAGTCAGCTTTGCGTCTCCTCTTGGGACTCAGAGAAAAACAACAGATTACAAAGATCCTTGTCAGCCGCTGCTTCCCTGATGGATCCATAGACTGGGTAGCATCAGTCTAAGGCACATGTTTAATAAGAAGCATCATTCCTGTGGAGCCTCTTGCACAATAATTAGCATCTCATGTCAGTCTTCCATCAGCCTCTACAGAGACAGCAGCCTATATAAGCTTTATGCACTACAGCAAACACTAAGGCCGACTAGGTGTAAGTTTCGTACCGTCACAGCCATGCAACAGACAGCTGTGCACCGAAGCTTGTTATACTCTCATTATCCAGTCCGTGTTCCAGTCCCATAAGCTTAATCTGTTTGAGCTCTGTAGCTTTCTGTGCAAGCCGCCTACTATGAATTGAGGCATAGAGGTCTGGTCTGGTTTTGGGATAATTTTTGGGTTATGGTGTTGTAGATTTCTTCTGTTTCTCTTTGTAGACTTGAAGAATGGCCTCACAAACAAACTGGAACTGACCCTGAAACACAAAAGATTATCAATTATTAAGAAAAAAAGCTTTTACTGAAAGGATCATTCAGACATAATCAACAAATCTCATTAAGGGTCAGAATTATTTGACCCATATAACAGGTCTAAACATAAGGTACATTTCATAAATCTATAATCCTTTCTGTGACTAATGCAAATAATCTCAGGAACAAAAATGTCATCAATTTTATGACTACCAGACCCGTGATGAAAGACATTGTACTGGGAAAATATGACAAGATGATGGCATCAAGAAAAAAAGCCGGTCCCCATCAAATTAATGAATGTCATCCTCTGTGAACCACAGATGTGTCTAAACTCCAACAGCCATCCATCCGTCCAGTAGATATAGAGATATTTTAGTCCAGACTGACAGGATGTTCCTCTAAGCAGAGACATGTAATGCGAGGTAAGTAATGACAACTGGAAATCTTCCATCTGCTCAGGCAGAGGCTGTGACATGTTGGAAAGCTTTTCAATACAGTTAGGGGGTGAACCCTTTGGTAGGACCGATCTGTCATTTATACATTTGTGACCTGTTTCCAAAGATTTACATAATCAGTGAGAAACAGTTGGGCATAAGGCGATGTGCCGTGAACCAAAAAGATGTCAGACAGAACTGAAAGATGGGATTTTCATAGGATTTGTAAAAGAAAAAGGAAAAAAACAAAGAATTATGCCTGCCTTATCCCTCATATAAATAGGATGTCCTCTGACTGTGCATGTTTTCTGATAGACAAACATATGAGGGAAACCTGAGGAAGCATTTTATCAGCACATCAGAGAGACGAAGCCCCGAGGGGCCTGTTCAAAACAAGGGTGATGGTGGTAGCCACCAAGCCAAAACAGGCTGCTCTACCTCCTACTGAAACCGTGAGTAACACTTCCCCATTCCTCACCGACAACAGACAAAGTGCTACTGAACACAGCTGCAAACCTCAAATACCTGCGTGGAGCTACTCATCGTCACCTATCAATATCACACAGTGGCAGTTAAGGGTCTGTGAATTAATGAGGGTGGAAGGCAAATGATGTTCTTCCTGATAACATTGATTTACAAGGTATTTGTCAGAAAAACCTTCAGCATGCAGCTATGTTTTTAAGATTTGCAGGAGTTTCAAATCTAGACTAAATCTGCAGTCAGGATAAAGAAAAAACTGTATTTTCCAATGAGAATAAATGTCAACATGTTGAAATATATTCTCTTAAAGGAGCTATACCTGATATTCTTTTAATCTTTCTTTTACCACATAATATACCGTGTAGAAACCATTTTTCTTACAAAGATTAAAATAATATCAGGTACAGCTCCTTTAATTTACACCTAGTGTCAGCCAGAGCCTTGAACATTTCCAAATCTCATATTCAACCATAGAGCAAAGAGTCTATAATAGAAAGTTTTGCGGTACAGTGATGTTATTTTTGAAAACAAGCAAGCACACAAATCAGCTGTGCCGCTACGTTAAAGTAGACAGGAATGGAAAGCAGCTTGGGGTGATCATAATGCAGTGCAATAAAGGACTTCATGAGGCGAGACACAGTATCAATAAACAGACAGGAAGCCCTAGTTCTGTTTCTCAGTACCGTGGTCTGAACCATCATAGGGCGCTGATCTCTCAATGTTTTGACAATTTGCAGCGGGAGCACCGGTCGACCCTTATCCAGTAGGGTCAGGGCTGTTTCCATGGTGATCAGTACACCTGTCCGTCCAACCCCGGCACTGAAAATATTCAAAACAAACAGGTTAATTCTCAAAAAACATGATGGAAAAGTAACTCAGTCAGACATTGGGGTTTGCGTAGGAGTTACCTGCAATGTACCATTAACGGCTCTTCGCCTCTCCTCCTCTCCCTCACCGAGGTGATGAACAGCAGAAAGTCGGAGGGGTCGTCCGGGACGCCGTGGTCCGGCCACGCGACATACTGCAGGTGTGTGACCGCTCGTTCCTCACCGAGCTGAACGCCCGCGGAAGGAAACAGAAAAAACGGCAAAGTGAGGGGTAATGTGAGAAAATGACAGCGTTGCGTAATCGGTACTTAACCTGATGAACGTGTAACCTTTGGGAAATATCACCCACATGAGACACTGCAGAGCTGCAGGCTCAAACACTCTGACATTATCCAGAACATGAGGACACAAAAATCATGGAGAGTGTAGTGGAAAAACAGAGCAAAGCATCCACGTGACCAGTAGGTGATACTGAGATTAGGACAGAGATGAAAACGGGTGGAGGGGGAGAGCAAATAAAAAAAAACCAAAACAAAACACCACCAAACAAACGGTGAAGGCTGGGAAGAGAAGGGCTGAATTTAGAGTTTATAATGGGCATGTGGCCTGTGACTCCATGCAGGGATTAACTCGCTCCGCCAGAGGAACAGATGGGCCCACACAGCAGTACGTGTGTGCATGCATGTGTGTGCATTCATACTTCATGCCTCCTTGAGCTTCATCTGTTTATTAACCTGTTTACCACTGGGGCTGATGTGGACAACAGCAGCACCTTTTAATCTGATCACCTACCCCAAATAACCCTCTCAGGACTGCTCCCACCCCGGCACACCTGCCCACACAGACGTGGTACGAAATTAGTCGACATGCCCACCCACGCACACATGCAAACCACCCCGCCCACGCGGAAGTGACTGAATGCCGGCTGCAGTTAGTTTGCCAGGAGTGGCTACTGCCTGTGGTGAGCTTCGTTATGTGACATATGGCATAAACATGTTACATGCCACTGCAACATATAACAAAACAAGGAAGAAAAACCTGCACACTACTCAGTATCATCATTTAACCCTTTCATGCATGAATCATTAGGAAAAAGTGTTGCATGTTTTTTGCACACATAGTAATTTACTTCCATAGACACACACACTGATGCTTTTATTTCTTAATCATATTTTAGATTTCTTTTATTTAGTGTATTTTTATACTTTATTCAAAATCATTAACTAAATGTGCTTCTCATGTTTCTATATGAATGAATATTGCATAAAAAGATGGCTGTATCGTTTTTGTTTTCCTTTTTATCACAAAAGAAAGTTTGGTTATTATAATATATGTATGTACATTATATTAATATTTATGCTACAGTAAGTGAAAGTGTATTGCATGACTCATTGATGTCCGCTCATCGGGCAAAATAAAATATTTTCCATCCCCAATAGAGTTGTTCCGATACTGATACCAGTACTGATACCAGTATCGGAAATGCCTCTTATACTGCCCCAAATTCTGGTATCGGTATCGACGAGTACTGGAGTTCAGGCACCAATTCGATTATGATTATGAATTTTTTGAAAATAAGTATCTATTTACTGATTAGCTCTATTAGCTCTGACACAGCTCTTCTTCATTGTTCCTAAAACAGTTGCACTGTGCAGCCGATAGTAATGATGTCAGCGGTGTGGCAAAATTTCACACTGGATTCTCCCAACAGCAAGACTGCATCTGAAGACAAATGGCTTCAGTTTGCTGGATTCATTCATGTTTTACAAAGAGTTTAACCTGAGCCAGGCTTTATCACAATGCTAATCATATCACAGTCATGCAGGTGTAACATGACATTTATTATATAATATAGTGGTATCGGTACTTGATATCGACCGATACCCATAGCACAGGTATCGGAATCGTTATCTGGAGGAAAAAAACTGGTATCGGAACATCTCTAATCCCAACCCAGGAATATATACTGGAAAACAGTTGTCAGAAAAGGCGTCCATAGTAGAGGAGACTATGCAGGAAAGGGGTAACTAATTAGTTTTCAACCTTTTTTCAACTATTCAGAAGAAAACTGTTTTAAAAACATCAATAAAAAGCAGTGAGAAAAATCCATTAAGAAGTAATAAAGAAAGATTCAGCAGAGGATGCAGGTGCATATTCTTCTGAGAGTAACTAACCATTGCAGCTCTGTTTCCTAGCATACCTGGGTGTGTTTCAGGGTGAACTGCCGAGTCACGTACGCCAGGTTACACTCTTCTGAGTGACACTTCACCCTCATGTGTCCATAATCCTTCACTTCCGGAGGATGCGGCCAGTACTGGTGGCACTTGGTCTGCAAATTACATAACACGTAGCATCACCAAACACTGCATTACTCCTGACGTTAGTCATCAGTCAGGATACACGCTAACGCTGCTACACCTGCTGCGCTCTGCCCTCCACAAGTCAAACTCTTATTCAGGAGTCTGTTTTGTTACACAGAGCAATCTGAGCAACTAAACAATTCATCAGGAGCAGGATGTGAGCTGAAAATCGATGTGTGTGTGCAGAAGGGAGAAACTCAGGACACTTGACGAGTATCAGGAAAATGATCGATTAATGAGAACATTTGGTTACCAAGCAACAGGCAAGCTTGGATAGATGTCTTCATCTGATGAGACCTTGATACCTCGCTGCCTCAGTGTGAATGTGTCCTCAGCCTCAAATATTTATTGCACTGGCAAGCAACTCACACTGCATGTTTAGCTGTTTCCTACACTGTGAAACCCTGTTATTACTCACAACCGTGCCAATTGATCATTTTTGTGTGCAAACATCCCCACTGAACCCTGTAATTATTGTAACCATGTATCAAATTAAATTTGACACAGCATAACATGCCAGTCGTGCTGCAGTACGGGCTGTGTTAAGACATCGATGATACAGAGGTGTGTAATTCAAAGAGTCCCCTTTCCATTCATCTAAATCTGTAGCTGTTGATAGTGTAATAGAAACAAAGTGTAGTATACCCGTCCCCGCTCTGTCAGGGTCGTAAGCATGATGATGGTGTGTGTCTCTTGCTCCCACACGCTCTGCCAAAAGTGAGTGAAGGTCAGTGGGAGGGGACCCTGAGCCGCAACGTAATTTAAACATACACCAGACACTGGGGGCGCCATCTAAGAGACATAGAAATAAACACGCACACACACAGAGGATGAGTTTGCATTCAAAGTCAGACAAGGAAGAGAGAGAAAAAATTTCAGACGGGTGATATTCACCATGATGTGGCTGGCATTGATGTAGTCTTCCTGACCCCTCAGCACCACTCTGGTATCATCATCTGAAAACAGAGTGGTTCAGCCGCAGGTGAGGGTAAGGACACAGCTGTCAGAGCACCCCAGGCTCAACCAATTAAATTTCATGAAGCCCCACAGCAGGGGATCCATATCAAGATTGGAAAGGGAGCACAGAGTTGGAGGTGGGAGGGAGCGCCAGGCAAAAAAAGGGAGGAAAAGCAGAGCACGTGCAAACAGGCTGGCATGGTACGAAGCACTTACAAGGCACAACATCCCTGTATCGATTCTTGTCCAGGTTCTCAGGAAGCCGGGAACAGCTTTGTGACATACCATGCTTTTTCCTTTGTAAGTTCTAGGAATTACAAGCATGCGAACAAACACAAACATGTACATAAACACACGCAGAAACGTACACAAACATAATCTAGACATTCCTGGCTTGTCACGGCATCCTTTTTGCAATAAAATACGACATAATGACGATTAGGGCCAACATCTGTCCTTAAAGCAACACTTAAAAGACTCATTTTGATTCTACACATAACCGCGTGGGTCAAACCAAATCCTGCTTACAAAAAGGGCAAGCACAGTCAGTCGTGTTACTTTTCTGTGTATAAATACCCATGCACTCCGTAGCGCCCACTTGCATTTTAAATACCTCAAAATGGAAGCACAGTGTGCCGGACTGTATCCCCTTTTCCAGCAGTCTCATTGATTCCTCTAAGGTTTTGACCTGCTCTGACTGGTCAGGTGACTGTGGGGTCTTCTCCTGTGATTGGTCGGTGAGTGTGAGGGTGGGAAATAGCTGCAGCAGGGGTGCCACTCGGCCAGGACCTGGATTATAAGGACAGTTCAAGGCTGTAATAAATATTCATGCAAACACGACATAGCATATTTGGATCACTTGCCACTTCAGCATTTTCTCCTGCAGCAGCACACCTTTACGTCTGATGAGCAGGGCCAGCTGTCTGGAGTGCGACTCTCTACTGGCTTTGATGAACATGACAACCTGGTCATGTGTGTGCTCAGAAATGTCGCGACCATTGATGAGCACTATCTGGTCTCCCTCCAGTAGTCTGGGCTCAGATCGACCTGCCTACAAACAACACGAAAGTTAGATTTATATTTATCTGCCTGATATGATCACTCCGTCATCTTATTGCCCAGCATACTGATGTCTTTACATTGCATTTGTCTATTTAATTTAATTAATTAAATTTTTATTTTAATTTGGAAAAAAGTCAATTTTCTCTTAGCACATTTAAACAAGAACATTGTACCAAAGCGCTGTACAATATAAGCAAAAGAAAGATAGAATACAATGCACAAAAAAGAATAAAAAAACAATAAAACTATAAATACATCTTCAATATAGTGCATTAAGAGTCACTTTTAGGTCTTCAAATGCAGTTTCTTTTTAGCAAAAATACGCAACAAAAAGTGAAAAAAAAAAGCCATTAAAATTTTTTATTTGTGATTGTGTACATTGTTTTTACTTTCTTTTTACTTTTTTCCACCTCTGTATATATAGGTCATCATATCATCTTTGCTTTTATTTTTTAATTTTAATATTTTCTTTGTTTAAATGAACATCGAAATAGATTTAAATGAACGCGGAAAAATTACACCAAAACATGAACACATCTGAAAATGTTCTTACCGGTGAGTCCGGTTTCACATGGGATATGGATAGAGGCATCTTCTGATCCACACCACCCTGGAAAGAGTTTGATACACACAGCAATAAGGCAAATAATAAAACAATAAACGTGTATGTGTAGTGTGTAAGAGACTTACTTTAACGTTAAAACCGAACTTGCCCTCGCGGTCTGGAGTGATACATGTTAACATCAGGTCACCTTCACCAAGAGCCCCCTGCATAAAGAAGTTATGAACACACTGACTTCACAGACATGAATGGTTACGTAATAATAAACATGCTTATAGTCAGTGAGGTAAGAAAAAGCACCTTATCATAGTGGGGGGGGCTGTCCTCTCCTATGCTGTCATCAGCTTGCAGCAAAGCCCCATCTGGTCCTAGGCTGATTAAATGAAGTTTTTTTTTCACTCTCATGCCCCGTACTGGATAATCTTTGTGCATGCGATATTAATATCTTGCTTTTCTCATGTTAAGATAAATAACTCAACATAGATTATGCAGGATTTATTGCAGACCTACTGTGTGAAATTTGAACAAAAAGTCCTAAATTGATTACGAATAGTTTCTGTTGTGAGTTATACTAACTTTTGTGATGAGAAGTCTCCTTCACTGTCCTTGCTGCTCACAGACGCCCTGTAAGTGTAGAAAACGTCCTCCCCCTCCGACATGTCTTTCAGGTCAGTGGTGAGCTCCATCGAGGACGGGCGAGGTTTGCGGATCCCATGGCGAACTCTGGGACTTCGCCTGCCACAAAATCAAGACAGCAGTCAAATTTAACCAAAATGCCAAGAACAAAAATGAATGTTGGATTTATTTCTTAGGGATTGTAAAGCTTTTGGGTGGTCTGGTATATTTACAGCAATTTTTGTCTGTTCTTTATATACACTGTCCCATTTAAATAAAATAAATAAATCTAAAGTCAGTTGTCATGACGCTGGCAGTTGTACCAGTTGGGGGTGGATGGGGGGGATCTGGACGGCAGACTCTTGGTCTCAAGATGCTCTGATGAAAGCGACCTCCTCAAGACTGGGTTCCACACCATCCCTCCGACCACACGCTGACACACCGGACCGCTGCCGTTGAAAAGGGAAAAGGCATAACATGAAGAAACAAGCGGTATTTATGCGAAGAACAAGTTTATAAACGCAGAAAATCAGAAGCTCACGTTTCAGTTTTACTGTTTCCGAGGCCAAGATGCTGCGTTATCAGCTTCCTGTAGGTCTGAACTGTGCTGTTGTTCTGTATGGGGCTCCTAGCATTGCGGTTGGAGGAGAAGAAGGAGTGATGATCCACACAGGACCGCCACAGGTTCTTACACGTCTTGGGACAGGACAAGACAAACGACATCTCACAGTCTTGGGTCTCCCCCTGCAACATAAAGAGTTTAAGCCCTGTGGATGTCACTTCAGAGGTCATATCATCCATGTTTCGCAGCATAAGATGAGTCTGCATTTGTAGCTGGAGATGAGCAGTCTATTGTCTTTTCTTTGCAATGAATGATTTATTGCTTGTCTCACATGGTAACACTGGGAAGAAAATCTTTAAATTGCTGCCATGCCGTGCATAAATTCCCAGATTCCAGAAAGAGAAAGGATTCAGCGACAATGCATGCAGAGTAATTAGAACTGCTTATTCAGTGCACAACACAGATAAATGAAAAGACGGACTCACGTGTTTATGTTTCAAGTGGATGAAAAAGCGTTTCCTCTTAAAAGAAATCTTGATTATGTTGCCCCTGTATGGGAGCATCACAACTCGTCAAAAGCTGAAGAGATAACATGAACGGACTGACTGAAGAGTGGCATCATTACTCACCAGGGGAAGAAGCTGGAGCAAATCATATTACAGAATATTGCAACACCACTTGAGGCCAAACCCACCATGAGAGGCGCATTGTTGATATCCTGAGAGCAAAAAAGATAGGTGGAATTAAAAGAGGTTAAACTAAAACATATGTTGGTCCTCCCAGATTGATTCATGTCTGATTAATGCTGAATCATTCAGGGTTTTTTCCTCTCACAATGTTTATTTCATTTTAGTTATAAGGAAGAAGCTACTGTATGTTGCTGAGCGAGGTCTTTAAGATAAAACTCAACACAATAACTTGTATACATTAAAGCATTTATCTCTGAAAACATAGGGTTATTCGAAGTGGAAACTCTAACTTCAACACATGGTTATTAAACTAAAATTCAATTAAAGGAAACACATTACCATGGCAGCATGCAGTTCCACTCCATAGAGCTCTAGCGTTCGTGCTGTGTTGAGAAAACACAGCTCTGCATCACACTGCTTGAGCCCCCTGTGAACGCACAAGCATACACAATCACAATAACCGCACAACAAATTTGTTATTTCTCAATGAAAGCAAAACACTGTCTGAATTACTTGTGCTGTGGATGCAGATCTTCCACTTTAGATATGAAGTCTTCATCCTGTTCAGGGATGAAGTGGCATTTTGAGAGGTAACCATGGAGTCTGGACGGACAGTAATCCCCCATCTCCGCTACAGGTGATGGAAAGAGACACTGAGCATCCGAATAGAAGCACAACCGGCAGCATACATCGATGTAACCTGACAACGTGGTGCTATAAAACAGATCCTAAATTAGAGGATTGAGGGCATCCTCCAGCAATAATTACTCACACAGTTATTATTGAGTCATTAATCATTCCTCTCTCTGGGAAGAGATGATACTCACACTGTACAGCATAAGAGGCCAGCACTACAGCTGCACTCAGCGGGCATTGCAACCTGCAATCAGATACGATGATTACACAGCGCATGCATGGCAGCTAAACAAATACCGTGCACAAGCGCATGGGTGGGTCAGTTTGAAGCTGTGTCACTAACCGTCCTTCTCTAATGTCAGTCCTGATCTGAAGGAAGTACAGGTGCCTGTAGGAACAAGACAAGAGGAACTTATTTAACCCACGCAGGGTTTTTTTAATTTTGTTTTTTATATCATGCAGAAACTTCTGATTTATTACTTTTATAAGCCACATCAGGTCAGCCAATCACTCACAGTCACATTTAGAATATTCAATACACACAATACGGGGTATGCAGCAAATTACTGGGATAAGAGTGCAGTGATACGCAAAAGGATGGACACTCCAGGTCATAATAACTACTACTTAAATAGTTAAATATTCATAAGATGACCTAGTGTCTTTAAACACACTGAGTTAAAGATTCAACTTATTTAACAATATCTTTTATTTTAGTAACAAACTCTATCACTCTTTGTATCGGCCACTGGCATGAGGAGCATCTATTTGGTAAAGGTTAAAAAGTTTCATTTAAATACCATCAAATTCAGGAAAAAAACGCTATACAGTCTGTAAAAATAGCCAAAGATGGGAATAGGACCGCTTCACAACAAGATCATGAGTCTAAACACACTGAAAGTTGACAAAGAGGGTCAGTCTTCTTCAATGGATTTTATAATCAAACTCCTTCACTTAAGCATCTTAAAATGTCACAAGACGTATGAAGACCATACATGCAAAACGGCCCAACAATCCTTAAGTAGAAGAGGGCTTTTTGTAAAAAGAAAGGGTAAATATTTGGCACCAAAAGTCCTTAAAATATGGAAGAAATGTGTCCTGTCAGGGAAACCATGCTTCCCTCCACTCATTCGACTATTCACAGTGAAAGACAGTTTGACAAAGGTTGCCCAAAGCCGCCCACTACCTGCTAAATATCACCGTCAGCACGTCAAAGGGAGCAACATTCATGCTGCTCACAGCATTTAGATCAAAGTGTGTTTTCAAAGAGCTGCTTGAATGGCTGTAACATCTTTCATCACTTTTGTTGGGAGCAGCCCTATCACGTGTGAACCGAACGTTGTAACAGGTAAGAAATGTCAGCCCTAATCAGATTAAAGTGTTGTACAGTATCACTGCTGTCATGACAGAGAGGTTTGTGTACGAACCTTGTCTGCTCATACTGCAGAGAATTTGGATCAGAAATGAAAAATCGTACTCTGAAGTGCAGATAAAAGGGGGACACGAGACCTGCAAAGAAATGTCATGTTGTCAAAAATGGCCTGTAACTATAGCCACAAGATAACCTTTTTTTTCTTTTATAAGTCCTTTTTTAATCTCTTCATTTAAGTTCAGAGAGGTAATTTTCGCTGAAGACAGTGGGCCAGAACAAGTCGGATACCTTTTATCTGCTTCTTCAAGGGCTTCTCGGGCTCCAACCATCTCTGGAAGAAAGAGTTTCATTAAGTATAATGGCTAACCAGGGCTAAAAAAAAACATTTATGTAAGTATGCCCCGTGGTTGTCATCAACCGAACTGCAATCAGCTAATGTGAGACATTACAATCTGAGCCCGAATGTGCAGCAGATGAACGGCAAGCTCACAGGAGAGTGTGTGTTGGCTGCGAAAGAGGCGATGGCTGTGCTGGATTCTCTGATCTGCAGACCGAAGAGCTGCTTCTCCTGCAAGCCCAGGTGGTCGCGCACCATGTCCAACAGAACCACGCCTTCATCCTGCTTCTGAAAGACGAAAACAACAAACATTAATGCCAGCCAAACTTCTCGGCTGCTTATTTGCATGCATGAGTATGCTGCTGAGAAATGTAAATGCTGGTGGGTTTTTATAGACAGTAGGGACGCAAATTATCAAGTAATTCATTAATTGGTAGTTGCTTCATCTTATTGATCAATGACTGATCAATTGATAAGCGGCAACTTTTATGAGAAACAGAATTTCCCTCTGAATCAAGAGGTTCCTTTCTACGAAATTGTTATCTTAAAGGAACTATACCTGATATTATTTTAATCTTTCTAAGAAAAATGGTTTTCTACGTGGTATAGTATGTGGTAAAAGGGGTAATTTCATTACAATTAATGACTCATTGATTGCGC
>JAVQJG010265319.1:0-15120 GCA_036024015.1 Craterocephalus amniculus
ACAGTAATTTTCTCCCTCTCCCTACAGCGTGAGTGTATCTCAGTGCACGTTGGTCAGGCTGGTGTCCAGATTGGCAACACCTGCTGGGAGCTTTACTGCCTGGAACATGGGATCCAGCCGGATGGACTGATGCCCTCTGACAAGACCATAGGAGCAGGGGAAAATTCTGCAGACACCTTCTTCATCGAGACAGGAGCTGGAAAGCATGTCCCCAGAGTGGTTTTTGTGGACTTGGAGCCCTCTGTTGTTGGTAACACACATGCTTTTTTATGAATTTTGCTTACTGATTCATAAATTGAGTGTAAGCAAACATAATGATTTGTTTTTATTTTTCTTCTTCTCCAAGATGAAGTTCGCAGTGGAGCTTACCGCCAGCTGTTCCACCCTGAGCAGCTCATCACTGGCAAGGAGGATGCTGCCAACAACTACGCCCGTGGCCATTACACCATTGGTAAAGAGATCATTGATCTGGTTGTGGACAGAATTCGCAAACTGGTGGGTAAAATGAGAGCAGTTATCATATTTGTCTATAACAAGCTCACTAACACATTTTCCATCTGTTTTCAGACTGAGCAGTGCACCGGTCTTCAGGGCTTCCTGGTTTTCCACAGCTTTGGTGGCGGTACTGGCTCTGGTTTCACATCCCTGCTGATGGAGCGTCTTTCTGTGGACTACGGTAAGAAGTCCAAGCTGGAGTTCTCCGTCTACCCGGCTCCCCAGGTGTCCACTGCTGTGGTAGAGCCCTACAACTCCATCCTGACCACCCACACCACCCTGGAGCACTCCGACTGTGCATTCATGGTGGACAACGAGGCAGTCTACGATATTTGCCGCAGGAACCTGGACATCGAGCGTCCCACCTACACCAACCTGAACCGGCTGCTTAGTCAGATCGTGTCCTCCATCACTGCCTCTCTACGATTTGACGGGGCCCTCAATATTGATCTGGCAGAGTTCCAGACCAACTTGGTGCCATATCCCCGTATCCACTTCCCTCTGGCCACCTACGCCCCCGTCACCTCTGCTGAGAAGGCTTACCACGAGCAGATGACCGTGGCTGAGATCACTAATGCCTGCTTTGAGCCGGCTAATCAGATGGTGAAATGTGACCCTCGTCATGGCAAGTACATGGCTTGCTGCCTCTTGTACCGTGGTGATGTGGTGCCTAAAGATGTCAATGCAGCAATCGCAACCATCAAATCCAAGCGTACCGTCCAGTTTGTGGACTGGTGTCCCACTGGTTTCAAAGTTGGCATCAACTACCAGCCCCCCACTGTAGTACCTGGTGGGGATCTGGCCAAGGTCCATAGGTCTGTGTGCATGCTGAGTAATACCACAGCTATTGCTGAGGCCTGGGCGCGGCTTGACCACAAGTTTGATCTGATGTATTCCAAGCGTGCCTTTGTGCACTGGTATGTAGGTGAGGGTATGGAGGAGGGAGAGTTCTCTGAAGCCCGAGAAGACATGGCAGCTCTGGAGAAGGATTATGAAGAGGTTGGGGCTGATAGCGTGGGGGATGAAGAAGAGGGCGAGTATTAAATGGGCAATACGAAATGCATGCATATGCTGGTTGTTTGTTCAAAAGGTCATTTAATCTACCAGCATAACATATTTTAGATTTCTGTTGTCATATCAACTTATCAAAATGACAACAAATTTTGATATAGATGCTAGGAAGTGTAAATGTTAAAAAAATAAAATTAAAAAAACAAACCAGTTTGAATTAGCCTTTTAAAAGTTACAGAGCAACTTTTCATCTTCTCTACAACCTAATGGGCTGAGTCAAAGTACTTCACTATTGTAACTGTATCCAGAAGTCTTGTTTTTTTAAACAGTTCACATAAATGTTACAGAAATTTGTGTTTTACTAGGGCTGAGAATATATCTTTATTTAAAAAGCCATTTTTGGAAAGCACACTTTTTCCAGTTTTACTCTAGAGTTGACGTATTTGAGTATCGATTAGCTTTTGTTTCCATTCCTGGTTTAAGCAGGTAATGTTAATCTAAATTAGCTTTATAACTAACACGAAGCAAATGCTAACTAATTCTGTGTACAGAAAAAAATGCTAAATGGAGACATGAGATGTAAAGAACATTAAATCACACAGTAAAACTGTAAAAATTCATTTTGATGTACAATTTACTGTCTGGAAGCCTAAATATGGCTTTTTACTTAGTCATAAGTTACTTTATGGATGGAGACAGTCAATACAATCTGCTTTCATTCATTAGTTAGACTCCTGGTGTTAGTGCAGGGATTGCTGTCTGGCTTGACTGAGAACCCTGTTTTTCTGCAGAACATGACATCCTGTTGGCAGATCTTTAGATATGCTGTTTTGTTTTTTGGAATTTTGAATGATTACACAACTGGGTTGACTGCTGTGTTACTATGAGAAAGCACATGATATAAATAAGTTGTCATTTTCGAGTTTACTTAAAGTTCAAAGTACCATTTAAAAAGCTTAGATTAATATGTTAGAACAATATTTCTTTTGTGATTGCTTGTTTATTTTGAACATTATCTATTTCATTTTTAGTTTTTGCTTTTATTCAAGTTAATATATGACTGCTAAAATATTTATTAATTTAGTTAAAATACCACACATGTGAATGTTTTGTTACATTTTCTCAGTGAAACATTTAGATTGTATTTATGCAGTATGCAAATAAAAAACAATATGAGTTGACAAAACCCCAGTTTCTTTAATCCTTTGTCAATCATTTACAAATGTGACAAGCAGTTTTTAAACAGATATTTTTACATCTTTTGACTACCAGTTTTTCTGTGGAAAAAGTTTCTTTTTTGTAGCTGTTGACAAACAGAAAATATTATTAAAATTACTGTGTGGAGTTTATCAGTTTACCTTCTGACACAATCACACCACATTTCAGTGAGTAGAATTATTTTTTTAATTTAAAAATTCTTTACTGATGATGAATTTGAATTGTAATACAGAATATATATGTATATATATACACAGAGAACACTGATCCCACTGATCTTGTATATGACCAGCATTGATTTCATATCTGTTCTTTCAGTAAGTAAACATAAAGGCTCGCTTGAAATGATGCTGTTTGAAGTGAATACCAAAATGATAGTCTGCTGATATTCATACAGAATCTCATTCTTCCTTTAAAATATTGGTCTTTGATATTTAAATAGTATTACTACTGCAGACCTGAATGTTCATATGTGTGTGTATGCGTAGTAAGCTGTGTGCTAGCGATAAACGCATGGTTTTTTTATACAGCGGGAGGCCCAATTACTTAAAATAGTTACTTTCATGAACATGTTGCTCAGTCTCTGGTAAAGGTTCGTCCAAAATAATTCAGTCTGTTTCATGTTTACTGGCATTAAACCGCCCAGACCTCATCCTTCAACAGTAAGCAGAGGATCTGTGGATCCTTTTCCCAAAACTTCATATCCTGCTTTATGGTGATATTTTATGCAGCTATTTGGCCATTTGTAGGCAAAATTGTGGACTTCTTTTAATCCGGTAACATGTGGTTTAGCGGACATGTGCCTGAACACAGGTTTAAGTCCCTGGACTGGCATCAAAGATGAGCCACTGTGGTCTCCTAATCCCCAACACATTTCCTTATTATCCCAACCCACTGCTGCTAGTGGAACTGGGATGGGAAGCAATTTCCCAACTTAAAATAATTACAAAACGGGATGGTGATTTCATTTGAAAAACCGCACACTGATTTGTTTTCTTCTTTTTTTCAGATCAAATCTCAGTATTTGAATGAGGGTAAAGTTTGAACTTTGGGCTATTTTAATACTTTTAACGTTTATTTCATTTAAAGATGTTCTTGCTGAGATTTGCTGCTATGTTTATGATTATTGTCCCATTACATGACCCGATGTTGATAAAACTTTAATCTGACGACCCGACAGAACCCGCCACAGGTAACTTTAAATTCACTGCCAATCACCTTTTGTGTATGTTTGAGTCCAGGTCTGAAGAGTTTAAGTGACGTAGGTTTCCAACAGGACCAGGTCTTATGTGGTCTAGAACCAGGAAAATAAAAAGAAATGAGGCAAATTTCCACTAGAATAAAGGATTCACAAATCATAAACTGTGTTTTTATTAATCTACACCCTGATTAGAACATTTGAGTCCACATTTGAATAGCTTAAGTATTGTAGTTTTTCAATAGGACCATGTGTAAAGCAGGTTAAGGCTAAAAAATTCAGTGGAATTGCCCTTTACGGAAACGAATCGGAAGCTAACTTCAGCCTCGTGGAGCAGAATCCAGCTGCTGAATTAGCCAGCCTGACGACAGTCTCCTGATTGGTCGAAATTATTTAAGTCACGTGATATTGCCGGACGTGGATAGTCATCTACTAGTTGTTCTGCATCATCACCATTGAATCAAATGGTCCTTTGTTATATTATGTATCAGATTAATTCATAACTTAATGTTGTTGATTCATGTTTAAATAAAGCACCGCGTGATTTTCCTCATTTTGAAGATGCTCGTTTAGAGAAAAAGTAGAAACTAACCTGAATCCCGTCGCGGCTGAACCAGCTAACCTCCTGCTTCACTCATCTCTGCTCCGCTGCTATGGGCGCCATTCAGCGGCTCTTTTTCGCCCTAATGCTGACAACATTGTCAGCTGTCGGAGACCCAAAAGAACCTGTTCACGTCGACGGAGCCCCGCCTTCAAAAATAGGTAAAACACCGCAGTCAGTAAATATGACAGAGCGTAGCTTTGTTCAGATGTAGCTAATGTTAGCAGCAGCAGCACGCAGTGTGAGGGGTCAAGCCAGCTGTCAACTACCCAACTCCTGTTCATTTAGTTTTATAATATGAGATACTTCTTTAGAGAAGGCATTCATACTTAAAATCGATAGATGCCTGCAGGTATCAAGATGACAAATATTGCATATCAAGGCTCTTATAAGATATTTCCCCCCTCATCTGTATTTCTGCTCAGCGAAACTTTTGGTCATATTTTATCTCACAGGAATCAATGATCACGGCACCGCTCGTGTTTTCTGTTTGTATTATGTTGCTCAGCTGTGGTTGGTGCTGGGATAGGAGGCAGTGCCACTGCCCACTTCCTACGGCAGCACTTCGGGCCTGAGGTGCAGGTGGATGTGTTTGAGAAGGGCGAGGTTGGAGGCCGCCTTGCCACTGTAACTGTCAATCACAATGACTATGAGTCAGGAGGCTCCATCATTCACTCCCTCAACCTCCACATGCAGGAGTTTGTCAAACAGCTGGGTGAGTTCAAACCTGAGGCATGACCAAGAAGTAATTTCATTAAGGATGCAACAATACCACTTTTTGTCCAAACCAATACCGATACTTGAATCTGAGAACTTGCAGAGAACGAGTACTGATACCAAAACTTCAACCGCACTAAAAATATGCAATGAATTGGAAGACTGTTTTTTTCTTATCTGCTTTTCACAACAAACACTGCTCAAATAAGTGAAAAATAAAATAAAAATGACAACATAAAACTTTCAAGGTAAAATGAATATTGCACATAATAAATTGGGATCGGATCCTAGTATCGATCGACTTTAACTAGTACTTTACATCGGTAACGTGCAACCCTAAATTTAATGGAAATAATATTAAAGGTGTATGAAGACTTAGTCTTTTATTAAACTGTCTCTGCTCATAATCATGTGTATGTATTTTAAAAAATGTTTTCATTTGCCCTGTTAGAGATGAATAAATGCAAACATTCTCATGGCTAAAATACTTTCCTTTTCACTGAAGTGTGTATTTTTTGTGTCATCCTGGGACCATCCCTCAAGGTTTGAAATATCGACGCAATGTGGCGGGAAAGATGGCAGTTTTTAACGGAGAAGAGGTCATACTGGAGGAGACAGACTGGTACCTGCTGGACCTTTTCCGTCTGTGGTGGCGCTACGGAATCAGTTTCATACGCCTGCAGATGTGGGTGGAAGAGATTATGGAGAAATTTATGAGGTAAGTCAGAAATATTGATAAAGCCCTGCTAGTTGTTTATTCTCAATATTTTCCTGGGTTGCTGAATTTGAAGACCCTGTCAAAGCACTACATTACATGTTCTATTGGATTTCATTATAGTCAAGCAGATGTGGTATCAACTTAAATATATCTAATGAAATCAATACTGAAACAAACACGAGTCAGATTGAAGTGGGTGAACATTATAAAACATTATATACAAATTTGCATTTTAAATCCAGCAGAACCTTTTTTTACTATAAAAATGTTAAGCTGTTTATATCAAACAACATTTACTACAGAAAATGATTAAACATAATGCCTTCCTTCCTGGCCTACTTTAGCTGTTTATTATTCTTTCTATCTTTTGCTTCAAGCATCTGCAGCCATATCCACCGGAAAAAGCCCCGACTCACTGTGCAACAGTCTGAACATTAGGTCTGCATAAATATAGTAAACAATCTGCGTGGAATTTACCAATGAAAAGAGGAAGCTTTGTGATTAAGTTCAGCGCCTTGCAACAACAGAGCACAGTAATGAGCTACAGATTCATGCATTATAGATATGGAAGAAATTAGCATAAAAATCAGCTCAGAAAGCTCAGATTTTCACATTTATCCCTCCTCCACCACCACATTTCATCAACCTCAATTTCCTCCTTCAGGAAGTGATTTATCTTTGCATCACTTCTGTTTCTCTTCAACAGTAAACAACAGCCAACCTGTGCATCTCTCTATGATTGCTGGGACTTTTTTTCACAATCCAGCCACGAACAAGGAAAAAGAAATGACGGCATCAGTTAATAAATCTGTCTTCTGATGTTGTGATTTACTTAAATCTGTGTTTAAACTACAGGATCTATAAGTACCAGGCCCATGGCTATGCCTTCAGCTCAGTGGAGGAACTTCTGGACTCTCTCGGAGGCAGCGGATTCATCAACATGACCAGGAGGCCGCTCTCTGATTCGCTGCTGGAGCTGGGCGTGTCGCAGCGCTTCATAGATGAGGTCATCGAACCCGTTATGAGGATCAACTATGGGCAGAATGTCAGCATCCCTGCCTTTGTAGGTCAGCCAAGTGTGAAGAAGTGAGGAGTTTATGAGGATGGGAGGTGAAGAATTGACGAGTAGGGAAGTGGAAGGATAAAGCCGGGGCGGCGAAGTCGGGGCCGGTTATGAGACATCCCCGCTGATGTAGGTCAGCAGAGAGTGGAAGGAAGGGAAAGAAAAGAATTGAAATGCAGGAGACGAGGATGGGAGGAGCTGTGAGTCAAGAATAGAAAAAGGAAAGTAAGGTGAGAAGAGCGGGTGGCCTGTGGGAGTCAGAGAACAGGAAAGTGTGTAGGCAGCTGATAATTGGCTTATAGCACTTGGCTGTCTCTGATGTCTGTTCGTGTGTGTCTGTATGTGTGTTTGTGTGTGTGTTTGTTTCAGGCGCCGTTTCCTTAGCTGGTGCCCAGAACAACTTGTGGGCGGTGGAAGGAGGCAACAAGCTGGTATGCTCCGGCCTGCTGAAGATGGCTAACGCTAACCTGCTGCAGGCACACGTTCACTCCATCTCCCTCATTCACTCAGGTGCTCCATCCGCAAGTTGTCTGAATAAAATCAATATATTTGCTGATCTAATATATTATTTTCATTTATTTATTGTTGTTGTTGACAAGCTTCATTAAGTAGCAATGATGCAGGACACAGACCAGACACTAATATGGACTTCTCTGTCCACATAAAGACCTCCACTACAACAACAACAAACATGATTGATGTTTCTAGTTTCTGTCACCACAGGATTTGTAAAAATAGTTGAAACAGATTTTTGTGTGTTTAAACTCCAGGAGAGGCCCCCCAGTACCAGCTTAACTTCACCACGGCGGCGGGGAATGGATCAGAGCTGTACGACATTGTTGTGTTGGGGACTCCGCTGCAGGCCAGCGTTGGGTCGGGACTCCAGTTCGAGGGATTCACGCCTCCCCTCGACCAGCTATCAGGAAACTATCACAGCACTGTGGCAACCATTGTTCACGGCTACCTCAACACCTCTGTCTTTGGTTTCCCCGACCCGCGACTTTTTCCTTTCGCCAGCATTCTGACCACCGAGACACCCAGTTTGTTCTTTAACAGCGTGGCCAGCGTTTGTCCCGTCAACATCTCAGCGGGCTTTCGCCGTAAGCAGCCGCAAGAGGCCGGAGTCTACAAGGTGTTCTCGCCACAACCGCTGGACAAGTCGCAGCTTAAAACCCTCTTCAAGTGAGTCCTGTTCTTACTGATATCAGCTGATCATGGTATCTTTAGATTGTACTTTTCTGGCAGATCACCGACCTTTAAAAAATCTTACCTGACAATACCAATTTTTCTTTAGAATTGACTTGACCATTCACATCTTCAATGTACTAATTTAGTTTTATTGAAAAACAAACAATACCCATAATGCAAACTTTTTAACTGCTCAAGCTAGTTTACTAAAAATATAAATGAAAAGCTTTGACCATTGCTGTCCACATAGGAAAAATAGTTCCTTTAGTCTAATTTTAATAATGTAAACACAAAACTAGCTCGACAGGTTGAATTTCAGACCTGTTTTGAAACTCTTTCTAAAAAAAGTTAACAATACTTTGCGTTTTTAGCGAGGTAGTATTGATGTAGTGTCATGTATTGATCGGCCGATCACCAATCCCCCAAAATTAAGGAAATCGGGGCTGATCGGTGAACTTCTACTTATAAGCACAAGTAAAAGGATCAAGTTTGATATTTTGGCTCAGAAAGTAACATAATCTTTTATAAGGAAGGCCAGCACAGTGATGCAGAGTTTGAGCTAAATGCTAATGATGATCCTAAATGAAAGAATAAGGACAGTTTTATTTTTATTTTTTATTACATTCATTTATTAACCGCATCATGGAATAGGATCCTCTCAGTCTTGTTCATACAACATACCACAGCAGTGTAGTAACTGTGGGGACATTCTTTGTGTTATTGTTGGGTAACCATCGGACAGGCAGGCTTCACTAAGAATGAAACTGCTGCCACAATTTTATGCAAAAGCACGCCTTCCAATAGTTATACTCAGTCCCAATGATCTCCCTGATCTTGTGTTTTCCTGCTTCCCCCTTCCTCTGGACTGTAGGTCGTACTACTCGGTGCAGGTGACCGAGTGGCAGGCTTACCCTCACTACGGCAGCAGCCAGGGGCTGCCTCCTGTGGAGCTGCACCCCAACCTCTACTACCTGAACGGCATTGAGTGGGCCGGCAGCGCCATGGAGATGAGCTCAGTGGCAGCTAAGAACATCGCTCTGCTGGCGTACCACCGCTGGACCCGACAAACGGACATGGTGGACCAGAAAGATCTGATGCACAGGATCAAGACTGAGCTATGATCCCGTCGACCGAAAAGCCAAAACTTTCCTCAACAAAGATACAAATCAACGTGTCGATAACGGAATTCTAACAGGATATTTTTAGTTTTTTTGTTTTTTTACTTTTGTTGAAAATTTTACCTGCCATGCCTGAATTTCAAGGTTGACCAGTTTTAAGTTATTACAGCCATGTTATGACCCATGCATCCATCTGGCCTGGAGATCTGCATTTTTTAGTTTGCATCTAAAAATTGTGAAACTTTATTTGCTACAGAAATGTGAAAACCGAACATCCAGATGCACAATGTCTCGGTAAGAAGTAAGCAGACTGTTGAATGAGCGTTTAATGGGAGCGTGGTCACAGTTACTTTTGTGTAAATAAATAATATAAAAAGTCAAGTCAAGATTGTCCAGCTGTAAGGTTTGAATGAAATAGTTACGCGTTTGTCATGTAATGAAACCTGGACCTGCTGTCTGCACCACTGATATCTTCAAGTTACGTCAGGACTGCTGGTTTTTTGTTTGTTTTTTATTTTATTTCGATACATTAATAAAACTTTTAAGTGGTGACTTAGTGGTCACTGGTGTTATACTCTGTCGGCCCTTTCATCACACTTTTCAGGATCCCCCCTTCCTGCTGCTAGTGTTGCATAATCCAGCGGAAAGATTTTTTTGTGGGGAGGCGAGCTTCCGCACTGGACCGAGAAAAATAAAAGAAGGCGATGGATCTGAGCTACTTCTCGCAACGCTTTTGTCTTAAGCATGAAAGCCTTACTGGAGCTGTTTATGTTCCTCTCTAATAAAGACGGATCTTGTAAATAAAAAACATGTCAGTCCTGATTTGGACGTTCACTTCTACATGGTTTCAGAACTTGGAGAAATGTTTTATTTATATGGGACATTAGTGGAGTCATGCTGAAGCTGATTTGTAGATCGAAAGTTGTCCGAAAAGTCTTTCCAAAGTTAAGGAAAAATTATTTGCAGCTTAATTCTTGTGTATCATTCAAAAATGATGAAGACTACAGCAAGAAGTTTGATAGCAGACTAGTTAAAGGACAGATTTGTTGTACAATCGGCACAAAATACAAACAAGGGCAGCACTAAAAGGTTTGGTTTATTGTGAAGTATGAAAAAGCCCTCCATTTACATAAATAATATAGGAATGAATTTCTAAATGCACTAACCAGTCACATATGCAGTGACTCATTTAAACCAGTGTTGGTTTCAGTGCTGCAAAGACAATCAGCATCTGTCTGCAGCGCTGTGAGCAGGAGGTTTGTGCTTTTTATCTCTGATTTAAATAACTTGATGGTAAAATGATAGGCATTTACTTCTCGTAGTAAAACAAAGTAATGTGAAATTTGGCTTTCTAACAAGTGCGTAAAAAAGCCACTTGTCATGATATCCCCTCATTTTCTCTAGATTAGTTTCTCAGTCATTAAGTATACTGTAGCTAAGGTGACTTGTTTAAAATTTTGATTGAAAAGAACTATTTGAGGTATATTGCATTGTTTTTTTTAAAACTTAAATGGTCATAAAAAATAACATTTTATCTTACGTCTTTAAAGAGATTGAATTATCTAGGAATTTTTCTTCTTGGATTTCATGACCTCGTTTAAATGTAATATTTTACTTTCTATTACAGGAAAAGGAAAACAGAAACATCCCAAAAGTGTATCTAGTTTAAATGCTACAAAATATATTTAGTGTTTTTAGCAGACACCTTGCAGCGTTTGTTCCAATGTAGCTGCATCATATGTACAATAGCAGGGTCAGAAATTGTTAAATAAAATCCACTTGCAGGCCAACAACAATGAGATCAGAGTGTCTTTGCCGGCTGCCTAGCAGCAAGAAAATATGAAACTATGATGCTGAAAATAGAATCAAGGGGGAATTTCATCAGCTTTCTGAGGCTCATCCTTATGATTCAGTCTGATGTTTTACAGGTAATTTATCCATCCTCTACATACTGTAATTACTTTTGTGGTTGCTTAGCATCCATTAGCTTAGCAAACTTATAGAATAATCCACAGGGAATACTAAAGAAAAGTTACAATTACCGAAAGTTTATAGTTAAAACTTTACTGAGTAAAATTAAACTTTATGAGCTAAACTACAGTATTAAATGCTAGTTAGAAACTGTAAAACTGAAACACAGCAATGATCGAACAAACTAACAATCATAAGAACAAACCATCTATATTAAGCTATTAAATAATGAGAACCTACATGTTTTCTCCTTATCTATTTATAAAAAGGGCATGACCGTTAAAATGTTCAACATGTAGCATAAAACTTAAAAACTGACACCCTAAACAACAGAGATGTACCTATACAGAAACAAGAATAAGAGGGACACGAATAAAAACAACAAAAACAAAAGAAATGTCTGAAGGAAAATATAGGAACTCTTGGGACTGGGAGGACTGGTGTCAGGCCAAAGGGACTCCACGACAACTGTACACAACACTAATAGATGAAGAGACAAATTATTCTATTATATATTTACATTAAAAAAATAATAGTATACATATAGACAATTGTGAAATCTGTTTCAGATCAATTTAAAAAATGATTGTAAAAATTTGTAAAAATGATTATAAAATTTACAATTAAAAAACGATGGACAGATTTTGATATAATTTTCAGGAAATCTCTAAAATGGAATAAAGTGATTAGGATCAGTGTCTGGATGCAGGAATTTTTAAAAGAATTCTTCACCGACGAGGGGAGATGAGATCATTTTGCCATTAGTGCTTCAAACTCAAGATAATGTCAACAATCATTGGCAAAAAAGAAAGAAAACTGGCTTAGCAGAGGTCTAAACTCTCTGAGTGCTTCTTTTGTATAAATAAAATTGATTTCCTTTGTAGATCTGTGACACCTAAGGTCACACTTTGTTTCACACACTGGTGACGAGACAAAGCTAAAAGGGCTTTAACCCTGTTATAGATGCTGCTTGTATACTCCTGTAGCTGGTATCACCTCTAACCCCATTTCACACTTGTTTTTTCATCACTTATCATTTAAATATTGCCATGAGATGCTCTGAATAAAGCCCATTTTTACAGTCTATCTAAACATTTGGTTACGAAGCTGAGCCAGACCTGTCCTAGGCTATGAAAGTTCAACATATTACAGAAGAAACAGGTATGATGTTATTGTATGGTTGCCAAGACAACTCGTTTTCTTCCAGCATATCCAGTGAGATGTTCTTTCCTCCTTACACCATAAATCCCGCATGTCAGGTTAGCTGGTTATAATTTTTGATCATATGCAGGATTGCTTGTGTCTGTGTTGGACCTGTGATGGACTGTCGACCTGTGTGGGGGCGTCCAGCTACTTGCCTGATAAAAACTGAGATAGGCTCCAACCCACACCCACTCATTCAGCTGTCAGTTATATTTCTTTCTTGGCATATGTTTCCTGTGACATCGACACATAAATATATAGAAATCAGGAGGGAGGGCACCCATCCAGGTGTTTCTTTCACACATAAATATGCAATAAAAGCTCATAAATGCATATTTTGTTAATAAAATAAAATCTGGCACATTTACTCCAACATGAATAAAGAAGGCGGAAACTTCTTTAAGGAGCCACATTAACCATACATGCATGAAGAAACATAATTTAATGTTGAATAAGGTGCCAGACGTGTGTGCACCCCCTCTGTTCTGAGATGCAACCCTAGTCATCATTTTCTAGAACCGGCCCTGCTGTGCAGCCCAGATAGCATGACTGGGTTTAGAAAGGGCACGGCAGGTTGGCACAGTGTCAACCTTACACAAGGCGTAAAAAACTGTGTGATGACTTGTGTGGCACTTCCAGAATAATACAGCGTTTAAAATAGGCGGGATTCTGTGATGCAAGCACATGCTGGGCTCATGTCATGCATCCCAGACAGCACAGTCTGTGAGCGGAGTTCACTGTGCATCACATAGATTACAGCTCTTCTGTGCAAAGAAGTGCTCATATAAAAACATGAGCCAGAATCATTACGGTCTTTTTAGGGCCGAAGCTCAGTAAAAATGTTCTTAGATCAAGTGGAAAACTTTTTTAAAGTCGTAGACTCAGCTACAATCCTAAATCAGACAGAAACAGACAAAGGTAATGCTACACAGGTAAACGTGGACCTGTATCAACTTTAAGGAGATGTGTTGCTGCCATCAAACCCAAGATATTTTTCTTGAAATAGTAAAATACCTCGCTGTCCATATTAAATGTTTTCTATGATGTATTGTGAATAAAAAAATGATTTATGAGATTTGCAAATCACTGCTGCCTTTGGATACTGTACAAAAATTATTTACGTTTTATGAAGCATCCCAGGTTTTGTATAGAACAGGGTTGTTAAGTAAAATTAATCTTTAAACATTTCATAGCTGAAATCAGTTATTGCAAATATTCCTTTTAATGTTGCTTGAAAAGCTAGATGGAAAATACATGTGATGATCAACAGGGAAAAAAGCTGAATCACAAGGATAATATTACAGTTGTCTGAGCTTTCAGCCTTTATCTCAAATGGTCTTCAATAAAGAAACAACTATGAAATGTATATTGAATATACAGCTGTGTAAAAAACTATCAGACCACCTTTTTTCAACTTCTTTTTCATTTTATCAAGTACTAACCTCTCTGTGTAATAAGTGACTAAAACAGAAAATAATTAATATGTAAAAAGCTATTTTTGGCAGTACAATGCAATAGCTGTTGATGTAAAATCTTCAGTGATTAAGATTATAATCAAGAAAACCATAGAAAATGACATTAGCTCTTAAATTAAACAACTATGAGCTATGAGCTTGTCCAGACAAATGAACATGTAGTTGTACAAAGTATTTAACATGAACAAGAAAATGAGGAAACAAGGGTGGTCTAACAATTTCCCCCTCAGCTGTATTTGATCATCACAGATCCTGATGGCCGAAACTTCAGTCAGTCATCTGTTTATGCAACAAAATGAAAAGGGACTAATTTGTAATGGGAGGGAGTTGCATTGTGGGTGGAAAATCTCATTTTAACAAGAACCCCCTTCATTTTATTTTAGTTCAGGACTGAATGTCATGTGTTTCCCTCAACTACTTTGTTTTCTCAGATGAGTTTCCTTTCGCTTATTGTGAAGACTAACGGAACACATTTCATTACCTACATGCAATTTACAAAACAAACAAATAAAATAAAATCTCTGCTGTTTTCTCATCAGTGATACAAGAGCAGGTTAAATCTAAAGTATGAGAACTTTATTGATATGATAATGGAGATACAAACTAATGTAGGGTTTAAAAATCATTATGTATCCTAAACAGGAGTATATTTTTAAGAAATCTTTACTTTCAACTTTCAATCATTAATATCCTCAGTGAGCAGCGTGAAGAGAAAATTACGACCGAGGTTATAAAAGCAATGTTCTAGTTTCCCTCACATTTCCAAGCTGTGTTCCTCTGCAAAAAAAAACAACCCTCAGTCGTCCTTTCATAACGGTGTAATTTTTCACATATTTTACAAAAGGGAACTTTTTTAACTTTTACAGAAAGGTTATCCACAATTCTGCATGAAGAGTCTTTTAAAATGACCCTTAGTCAATAACAGCACTACTGAATCTAAATGGGAAAAAACACATAAAATCTGGGGATTCACTGAATTCCTGTGAAGTCCCTTTTCACTAGAGGCTTAGAAATTCCACAGAACACTCACACATTTATGATCAAACACACACATGCCATATTTTATCCATTTTTTTCTCTGTCTGACATTCAAGCCTGTGAGAGAGCTTCATGTTCTGAATGTGTTTTTTTAGAGACCTTTATC